>KK502526.1:569565-614726 GCA_000688735.1 Glossina austeni | reverse complement strand
TATATAATATTATATATAACCTTGGCATAAGCAATCGAACTATTTGAAGTATTCATTGTTGTGACGCTAATCATGGTCTTTTACCATTTTTCATCTACTGGATATGGCCGTTCTGTTGTTCGATATGCAGTCAGCCGGCGAGGAATCGCATCATTTAAAGGATTATTTTATCATATCGCCCGAAAATGCAATCTATCGAGAATTATATTGAAATCCAAATTCTCTTTATTTCTACAATATATAAATATATATAATATAAATATATATATGTATATATATATATATATGTACATATATACATGTTTGGGTCCTTTTATATATTCATGTAGGAGTATAGGTTTACATTCATCTTTTTTTTTTCTTCTCCATTCTATATTTTAGGCATTGCCCCTTTTAAATATGACAGCAGACTTTAAAGATAATCGATGACAGTGCCTTCAGTGTATTCTGCTTTGTGTGATTTCTAATCATCATCACAAGATGGGGTAGCCACTAATTTCTTATTGTGATTATTGCCGGCAGATTTCCGCCTTTCAAAGGCTAAAAATTTAAAAGTTGAGTCTTCTCGCTGGCGTTTAGCTTTTATTCAATTTTTTTATATTAATCATTGGTCAATATATGTAAGACATATGTACGATACTTTACAAAGTCGTTGATAGGGACGGAGATTGCCATTTAGAAATAGTGAAGGACAAGAACCGTTATTTAGTATAAACGTAATATGGGTAGATTTTTCAGCATTTATTTTAACGTTTCATTTGTTCAGTCGAAGTAGTTCATGGGAAACACTCATGGGATTATTAGATGAAAATAGGATCGCTGTACCGTCAGTATAAATATTGTTAGCGACTGGAGAACTCTGCAACGAGAATTGTAAAGAATATTGGACGTAAACCAAGGGTCGGATTTTGCCGAAGACCTTTTCTACAATGTCTTCTGTGATCTTGTTGTATATTTTATTATAATTTTTATGGTTTCGCAGATGATTTGTTTTAAGTTATGTTGTTTTTCAGGTAAGAATGGAAGCAACAGATTTCATATTCGGCTAATTCAATTTAGTTAGTTTTTGAACATGAGACTATGTTAGACTTTAGATTATATTTTTGGAATTCTGGATATATTGGGTATGTAATTTAGGAAAAACTAGAAATATGCCAGCTTTTGCTTACTATGGGCGGACTTACAGACTAATGCAATTGCCTTACGAATTCAATGCGGAAGCTTTATAAAAACAAAATTTGGACTTTAAAGCAACAATTTAAGAAAAAAAGGGAAATATAGAGAAAGTCTTGGACTAATTCATTTAATGTCGGCAGCTAAATTGATGACTTCGGACGAAGTTGATGCTTCTCGACAAAAACTGGGAGTGCAATCGTGATTTCAATAAAGTATTGCACTTCGGACATATAAGCCACAAATTTATTGGCTTAGTCCAACTTTACTCAACAACCCAAAAAAAATAAACGCCTGGGCGAACGAATTATCGATTAGACAAGACAAAGTCGAGTTTCATATTAGCGCAACAGCAAGTATGCTGCTCAAGATATATTCAAATGTGTTGACTGGAGCGCATTTAAAAATTGTAAGGAAAATTTGATGTCAAATGCAAAGTTTTCCAATCGCAATTATGATATAAATCAGGAACCGTTGCTCGCTCTATGTAAGCTAGTTAAGAACATGTATTTATAATGATCTCTTAACAGGCCTTATATAGTTAAGTTTGGTATCATTTTCATACTTGCACTCAAAGGTGTGGGTGTATTTACTGCATCAAAATGCTTGCAATATGCAGAAGGATGCTCGAAAGCTCCTTTTAAAATGTAGATATTTTTGATAAATGACTCTGTTTGGATATATCCATTCCTCCGTCTATACACTGCTTGCGGTAGACAGTCTTCTGTTCCTATTGAAAAGTAGGAAGACTTAATATGAAGAAGCGATGGCTTTATTTAATATAACACAGTTGTAGTCGTAGTCTCTCTTGAAAGTGAAAAAAGACTTAATTGCATAATGCTACCAAATATATGTAACAAATCACTCAATTAAAATCGAACACAATATTTTTAAAGTATTGTCACTAGTCTTATAAATGGAATAATCGTTATCGACATATCATTGACTTCTAATTTTCATAATTTTGTTATATTATTGTAAAAGTATTTGATATTTGGATTTCTTTTTTCTTTTTCGAAGATTTCAGTTTAAAAAGTTTTATGCGGCTGCAATGATGTGCGTCGTTTGAATCGATAATACGCATGGATGGCCAAGTCTCTAATGAGCAATGGAAACAACGGAGCTTGTTGTTATAATAGCGCTCGTCACAATGGCGATTATTTTAACGGTGTATATGCTGTCTTTGTCCGTTGACTTGCTCTTTTTCCATCCCAGCTTTAGGATGCATGGAGACAGTGAACTATAAATAATACATCTTGCAATGTGTCGGAAAAATAATATGGAAATGGAAGCTGAATAAAAAATTTTTAACTGCGCAACTTCAGACAAAATTGTGAACCTTTTGATACCTGCAGTTGGATTACGCGTTCTTTTACCAGAGATTGATTTTTTGTGACTATATATGGTTTTATTTATCAATTCGAAAAGTTTTATTGGACCACATTTGATGAAGTATTGTTAATAGAATCATTTATACTGCAGTAGTGTATTTTAATACCGCTTTCATCGTCCTGCAATTAATTTTTTTTTTTCATTCTTGTTATGTTTTTTTCTTGCTGTCACGTTTTGTGTTTGCTGTTAACTTTCAAAGGTAAAATTCGTTTTTTTTCAAAGGATGATACATTAATTATATTATTGGTTTTCTTCTTTTTCTTCTTTTCCAGTAAATCCATTCGTACTTCTGAAAAGCTTGAAAGTTCGTCTTGGCAACTTTCACATAGCGAAACATAATCTAAAACAATAAATTTTGTGAAGCTAGCTTGAAGCGGTGAAGTTAAAGCTAAGAGAGCACATAATTTTTTGCTGTTTCCAGAAAAGCTAACAAAAAAATCCAGTTTTCTCTTTGTTAAATGGTAATTATTTACAGATGATGATGATTCTTTTACCTAACTATAGTATATAAACAGCTAATTAAATGAACTTTGCTTCAAACTTTTTTTAAGTGTTAATAAAAATTATATCGAAATTTTAAAATGAAAAGGAGTTAGAAAAGCTTACTCGCCTTTGGGACGAATATAGGATATTTACTAATGGAGGATGCTTCTTGCTTGTTAATTGGGCTGAAAATTGGCTGACTGGACTGACTACCAAAATGTTCCAATTAAATATTTGCATTAAAGTTTGAAATTTCTTGAAAGTGGTTTTCACAAATTTTCTGGTCTGGTCACAAGATTTAAAGCTGGCCCATACCCTTACGGCGCTTGAGAAAGTATGTGCTTTACTGCATTTGAACCACACAATTCTAGGTTTTAGACCTTAACATATATATATAGGTGTTTAGAAAAGCAAGCTTTTATATGAAGGGAGTCTCTAACTGCTAGTTTTTATGATGGAAACTGAAAAATAATAAATTTTTTTGGGAAGCAAATTAAGTTTGCTAACTTTGGATCACGTCATATTTTGGACATTCTCCGGTATGTGTGTTTTCATAAAAAAGACTCCTCACTATAAAAATAAAGTGTAATTTTTGCAGTATTATTGCCAACAGTGAATAACTTTAGTAGGCCAAGTAGTGAAGGGCATCTAATAATCGGCCTTCCTCGTCTTAATTGTTTGTACATTGGACTTTTGTCCAATTATTTTAATTTGTTTTTATTTTTTTAACTCTTTAAATCGATTCGTGTCAGTTTGAGAATTCTTGCTTACCGTATACGTCATACGTGTGACATATTTTTAATTTCCTTTTTTTTAATTTAAAAATTTGCTTTGGAATCATGACTAATACTTTTGATGTAATTTTGATGGCAGCACTTCTCATCCTCATATTAATTATTTTCCTTTTTATTCGATGCTTATATTGTCGCTGCATATGTGGTGACTCAATTCGCTAATACAAGAAATTTTATTCTGTGATGGCGATAACCTCTGTTACTATAAGTTTTTATATTAAGATGGCCACTTATACAAACATTCATATGTACACCATTTTGGAAATGTATGCTAATACGACTAATCGACTAGCGAGGATGTTGTCACCAATATACGAATATCTATAATAAAGCTTGAATTTCTACCGATATTGGTCTCTTTACGCCAACAAGCAGGTGTCTACAAATTGTCCATCATACCGTCATGGAGATTGATTTCGGTGCGACTTGTATGGCGGCATACGCATAAGTTGTATACATGTTTGGTTACATTATTATCACTTTGAACATAAGGTTAGCTTAAGCCTAGGATTCTTCGCCACGAATTTTTGCTAATATAAAAATCTCCACTGATACGCAGATTTGCTACTTGTTGCGGTTTTATGTCTTAAGAGGTTTTTTACTGTTTCTGTTTTATAGATATTAACGACGACGCATCCACTAATTCTTGCATCTTTAATAATTCGCCCTTCCCTACCACTAGTTGTTGCATATTAATGTGGATTCCTTCTGAAACACCGAAAAAGGGCGATGCTCGCGTTGCGGATATTGTTACGACAACGACATTACTTTCAAAAACTTTCGAAAGAGCGCAATATTGTTGACTATCAGAGGAGGCATGATAGTGCGCAAATCTCTATCAAGAAGAAGAATTGAGCATTGGGATATTGGTTCACTGACTTTAAATTACATCGTTCTTAACATCCAAGTATATTCATCTTTGTTGAGAAGTTAAAATCGAGTTCTGTTTGTGCCCCGTTGTGTGGTGATCCAGCATTCAGAAGCTAATAAAGACTTTACAATTGTCATAAGAATATTCGCCCTTTTTTAGGTTATTTTTGCCGTTGCCAGCAACAAACAAAGCAATGGTGTTTAATTAAGGCTGAGATGATTTTACGAAGTCATTATTAACAAAGCGCCGATGCTGTAATTTTTGGTCTAAAGTCAGCTGCTGTTTTCTTATAATTGTCTACTGCTAGTATTGTCAT
This sequence comes from Glossina austeni, assembly GCA_000688735.1. NCBI lineage: Eukaryota > Metazoa > Arthropoda > Insecta > Diptera > Glossinidae > Glossina > Glossina austeni. The sequence continues at coordinate 609,697 of KK502526.1, read as the reverse complement.
AATGAAAAAATTCGCGGTTTCGTAAAATAATGTTCCAAGTGACAATAAATTTTTATTTTATTTTGCTTTCTTTATTTTCTAATTGCTCAGCTGTGTTACCGCTCTTCAAACGACTTTGTTGGTAACGTTGACAATCGTTGCAGTATTGGGAATGTCGTTATTAGTATTTGCTATAGTGTGCTTAACAATGACAATAGTAGGTAAAATAATGTTAAAAAAAAGTGAGTTAAATTTGCTAAGCATTTCTGAAAAATGTTTAGAATTCAAATGAAATTTTTTTATTTTTTTAAGATCGATTTTTGTTACATTTTAAAAATTATTTTTATTTCCACAAAAATTTTTTTATGCCGATAATTCTTCTTAGCGCATGCTTATGCTTACGCCAGCACGTTGAGAGTTTTTTTTAAGTGTTGACGATTTTACTATGGTCGGCCGGCATGTATGACAATCAAAGGACACTATATTTTAATTAAAGGTTGGTATTAGCGACAGCTTATCGTATACGTTGTTGAATTGCAAGAGAAACCTTACTCGTGCCTTTATTTTTTACAATAAAATTTAGTTGTATTTATGGTTTCTTTTTTCATATTTATAAAATTCTTTGTTTGTTCTTTCAAAAATATCCCTTTGATTTATTTTTGCAATCTCTTTGTTACTCTTTCATGTCAGTTCTTCTTTTTCTTCTACAAGTCAGCAAACCAACAAGAAATGATTTACCGACTGTCAGTTCTAAAAGTTTCGCAATAGTAGTTATAAATACTAACATCTAAAATCATTCATGCCGCCCTTTATTTTCGGCTGAATGTCTTGTGATCCTGGAAGCCATTCGCTTGCCTAGCATTCAAACAAAGAGCAAAGTCCTTATCGTGTCGTTTTATCTGCATCCTTATGTGCTTCTACACTGCACAATTCCAAATCTGATGCGTTTTTTTTCCATTTTCTCTGCGTGTCTAGTAATAGGGGTATTCATGGAAATCCTACTGCAGATAATAACGTGTGTTCCACATGATTATATATTATTATTATTATATTGATTATATTGATGATTGTGGTCGGATTTCTGCTGACTTGGGGACAATCGAGAAGAATAAATACGGCAAATAATTGAAACTTGGATGATTTCCCGCAAAATGATTTCAGTTTCGTGGCATATTTTCAATCAAGCTAACTGCCAACTGGATTAAGGTTCAAAAAAAGAACTTCACGTTCCCATTAAATCTTTTCTACTCAACTCAGTAAATCTACTGTTGTAGAAGAAAAAGAAGAAGATTAGTTGTGTCGAATTATGTACACACATCGCAGCGAATCTCCGATTGTTGATTTGCTGAATACCAGAAGAAGAAGAAGAATTATATATATTCCTCAGCTGATTCTTGATTTAGAAATGTGGACTTTTGGAAAGGTGGCGGCTTCTTATGGCTCCTTTGAATTAAATTTATCAGTAAAGTATTGCACTTCGGACATATAAGCCACAAGTTTATTGACTTAGTCCAACTTTATTAAACAACCCAAAAAAAAAAAAGAAAAAAAAAAGAATAAAATTTATTCTATTGCTTTCGAGATTTTTATTGTGCTTGAGAAAATGATGATACAATTCGTTAATATCTGGATCTCTACTAAAATGTAAATCTCTACCAATACAAGAATCAACGCAAACAAGATTTTCGGTACAACTACCGATTTTTCTACTATTGAAGATGCTTACTACCATAGGGCCTTGAAAGGGCACGGGTATAGAACTTTCAATTTGTGTGCGACTACCTGAACTTGGTTTCTTTACCTATACATAAGGCTAAGCTCCGTTTTACTATCTGCTTTTTCCCTTTTTATTCTGCTGTTATTGCTTTCTTTATAGAGAAACGTCTTCTTTTACTAACAACCAAATTTTAGTGAGTGCAGGGACATGTTCCGCAGTGTCGCGGGAATGCGGAATCAATGCTGAGCGATATTTTTTTAAAAACAATATTGTATTGTTCTACGAGCTTATATTTGCCCATTATCCGTTAGCAGTAATGATTTGGGATTTTTTCTTTAAGACAAGCAATCGTACTTATAATTGAAGCAGTGATGCTTTTTTGCATTTTTGCTGTAGCTATTGACCTTAAGGTGGCTGGGTGTTTTGTTGTTCTCTTGCCATAATATAGAATTTTAAATGTTTCTAAAATTTTGTCCAAGTGAAAACAAATTTTTATTTTAATCATTTATTTCTTATTGCTTAGTTATCTTATACCAATTGTTAGAGAAAATATCAATCATGGAGAAGATCGTATTGGCAGTGTTAACTGTAGTTGCAGTATTCATATGTGTGGCATTAATATTCGCAACGATGTGGTTATTAACCGCGATACTCTACGGATATGCGTTTAAGAAAAGTAAGGTTCCCTTGCTGTTTACCAATCTTGGCGTATACGATCTATTTGAATTTTTTCGTTTAATTTAGTTATTCACTAAAGTAATTTTTGTTTTTTGAATCAATTTTAATAGTGTATACATACGCGGAACGTCGGGCTTCAGGTTCAATTTTATTAGGAGGGCCAGGCTATGAATTCACACGAAATATTCATGTATGAAGATTAGACACGAGTACATGTGAGACTGCCTTTGCGAATGCTTGGTGCCGGTTGTTCCTGAAATGCAAGACAGCTATTGCTCGCGAAAAATATGTATACGAACGTAGTCGATATCATTTTATATTTTTTTTTAATGTGAAATTTTATATTGTTTCGCTTTTAATTTATATTTTGAAAAACTTTTGATGCCGTGTATTATGAAAATAAAATGATTTTCCATCAATGTCAAGTCGCTTTTGTAGTTTTCAATTCTTTTTTCTACTATGACGATCTCTATTTTGTTAATAATAAGTTATACGCATAGGCGAAAATCTACTTATATGGCAATCCTCACGAAGATTTAAAACTATTAACACCGAAATACCAAAGGAATTTATAAAAAATGTTATCTTCCAACAATGGTATCATCGATATGAAAATGTGCGCCAACAGGTGACTTCTAATTATTAGTTCCCGTATCGACACTTATACATATCTTTACAAACTGAAGGAAGACGGGAATTTCTGGAAGTACTGTAATTTATACAAATAAGGAATCCTCTGCTAACATCAGAAAAATTGGTTGTCGGAGCTAATGTTGGGCAATTTCTCCATTATGACTGATATTTTAATTAATAAGGGAAACAAGCGAATTCTTCCCAGAATTATATTAAAATTTAGTTACGCTAGATTTCTTCATTTCATTGTTTTATCAAAGTAGGACTTTCTAAAAACTTGACTTTCTATTGGTGGGAATTCTTACTAAGACGGATTCCCACTAGCTTCCTACTTCAGTGAATCTCAGCTAATACTAAAAGCTCTCCACTCGCGGATCTCTCTGATGTGGCGAAAACCTTGTGCTGCGGATTGGATTCTTTATTTTTATTAACCAGATAACCTTTGGCTTCGATATGTGTAGGCGTAATGTGAAATAAAATATTACGAGTCGATATAAAAACTCGTAGGCGTCATGTGAAACAAGATATTACGAATCGATATAAAAACTCAAACTTTTTACAAAACGTAACCACCATTAGTGGAAAATTTTCTTTATAATACAAAAAAACCTGCGACAAATTAAAAAAAATTGGCACAAATTCTTTAGTATAGAGATTAACTATCATATAGTATAACGCCTTTTAATAAATGCGTTGATTATTATTTTAGCAAATCAACGTGAACGTAAACAAAAAATTATAAAAAATAACAATTAAAAAAGTAATGTAAAAATAAACAAATTTGTTTATTGATTGATGGTCAAGAAGAAGATTGATTAAATATATGATATATGATATGTATATATATATAAATATATATATAAATATATATGTATTTATATATATATATATTTTTTTTTTCTATTTGGATATATGCAGCACCAGACAATGTCTTCTACTGCTCACTTAATATAAAACCTACTAACTTAAAGGTTTTTCAAGAGAATGAAAAACTTTCTAATATTGATAGCCTTCATTCATGCGAACTGTAAAACGCGTATGTCCACAAAGTCGCCTTAATATCTATTAACATTAGTTCTTTGGGTTGGTAAGTGAATCTTTACCATAGGCCTGAATGTTTCATTGCATTGGAGACTCTATTAATAGTAAGGGAATCTGTATTAATAACGGTGATGGTCTTCATTAGCAACGCTCTTTGTCATATGCCAAATCTTATTGATACTTTCGTATTTGTTCTCGCGGATTCACCGCCGATGTATTGCTTGCTTTATACTCCTAATGTGGGTGTCTTGACTAATAAGTTAATCTCCATTATCCAGGCGAATGTTTAGTGATACGTGAAACTCCATTAGTAGAGGAGTCGTTGTAAATATGAATGGCTCTCAGTGTCAATTCTTGGAATGCTACGCGAAACTTTACCAATACTGAAGGCAAGCAAATTTCATTTAAACATAAAATTTATTATTATCGGCAATTAGGTTGAATTTAATTTTTATGATGGTAGCTATCTTGAGCTTTTATTACCGCTAATGCGAAAATTTTCCGTCATAAAAGATAACATCCGGTGATAACTGGAAAGCTTTGTAATGATTGGAGTTTGACAAAAACGTTTTATGCCTAGCGACCGTTGGAAAACTTTACTTATTATACATCATTCCCAGCACTCTGTCACTCGCAACTTCTCAGTTAAAACTCTTCGTCATGCAGAAACAACGCATAGTTAATACTGATTGCTTAACTTACTTATGAACTTTTTTTCCTTTGCTCACACTGTTGTATATATTAAAGCTGATGTTGCTGTTATATCGAAATCCAAATATTTGTAAAATTGTTTTCAAAGTGACAGGAAGCTTTTTATTTCATAAGTGTATTTTTCTGCATAAACATTTTGCTAGAGATTCGCCCAATTACTTAACAATTACGATTCCTGTTCGCCAATTATTAGTGTAAAGATCAGTAATGAAGAGTGAGGTCGTCGGCTTGGCATTCATGAGTGTTCTCTTCATAGTGATATTTACGGCGTTTATACTTGTCTTGTGGTGGTTGCTGATGCTGTTTATATGGAAAACTATAATTTCCAGGAGTAAGGTTTGTTTTCCGCTTTTCTCCTCCGTAGCAGTGCTTTAAATTTAAAATCCTTTTGCGTTTTTTCTCTTTATTTGCAAGCAAATGATTTTTAATTTTTGTTATGTCAATAGATTTTTTTCTTCTTTGCTTTTTTTTTTTTCAAATAAATTCCGTTAGTTTACCGCATAGCTGGACGGTTCGACGCAGCCATACAATTTATATGGATGCCGTTTACCCAAACACACGTAAATAAGATTCAAAGAGAACTTTATCGGATTAGGGGACGAGTCTGCTGCTATCGAACTTTAAAGAAAACAAACAAAAGAAAAAAAAATTGTTTCTCAAATACGTACACATATGTAAAAATGCTGTCATTTTTTCTTATTATTCTTATTTCTTAGAATTCTGTAACAAAAATTTTCAGTGAGGGAACATTATATTTAATGTTTAACGTTTGCGATAAGTAGAAATAAATATATTGAAAGAATTAATATTTCGGATAAATATTACAGTTAATAAACGAAATGATATCTCTGCTGTAATTCTAATTTATTTCTTTTCAAATTAGAAAACGATTTTATCGAACAAGTGATTGCATAGAATCGTGTTATGGGAGTTTTTCTTAAATGTTTTCCTTACCTAATTACTTTTAGAGGCTTACTATTCCTACTTACGCGTAGAGAGGACATGAGGCTTTGGAAATGTAGGACCAAATAGAAACGCGCCTCGAAAGCATAAACGTACTTGACAAGCTGGAGTAGCCGTACGAGGTGTTTCCTTTCGAAAGTTACTATGAAGACATCAAAGCTTATTCGGAAACAAGCCCCAAGATTTTTTTCTTTAAACTAAAGGAAATGATGATGAATTCAATTGCCGTTGTAAGTAAAAAACGTCGAAGCTATTAAGGAAGCTAGGCAATCACTAAGCTTATCTTTTCGGTGGAAGTGCGCCGAGTTTGTATAAAGCAAAATATAATTAAATATTAATACGCATAACTACTCGGAATATTTCAGCGATCAAAGGAAAAAAACGAAAGAATGAATAATAACGACGCACAAAGTAATGATTTACTTATTTATGAATTCGTGATATTATTAATAAATGATAAAAGTGAAAATCCCCCAAAACCCCCCCTCGTTTAGGGCGAGATACCCTACGTTGGATTAAGTTTTACTAGGGAATCAGGAGACCTACGATGTAGCTGCATTCCTATTGCAGATAACCCGCATTTGAATGTTTTCTAACGTGTGTTGCTCATGTTATATACGTAGATTTTACATTTGTTGCGCCTTCGATGCAAAGGAATTTTCTACGCAATCATGTGGTTCGAAAGCTCATTCATTTAGGATAGAGAAAATGTTATATGAAACCCATATTCGGGGGCAACTATTTTAGCGCAAAAATTCAAATAATTGTGTAAAATATAGGAATGAATGCAACGACGTAAAAAAAGCATTATACACGTACAAGATCGACGATCGTATACTGTACACTACTTTAACTAATAAAATTCTTTATTTATTTGCCTGATGAAGTTACCAAAAATTATGTCTTATTTCCATATAAAGGCGTAACTTTTACCGGAGCTCTCATCATTCATGGGAGGGAGATCAAAATGTAAATTGACGCGGTCCATATTTAACAGAGATTTTATTATTCTTCACTTATTTTTGCCAAAAAGTCCTGAAAATTACACTTTCTTGCCGTAAAAATAGCTGCATTTTATGGAAAGCCTTTTATGGGGCGAAGTCAAAAAGACAGACCTCAAGATGAGGACCGCTAATTATTATGTCAAATAGCTTCTATGGACCATTTTTATCATAAAATATTAAAAAAATGGACAGACTTCCTCTATTAAGACTTGTTCTGGTAGGGAGTGCTTCACGGAATGGTCAAATTCGATCCAAATTTTCCCCATTATCTAACTTGTAAAGGTAGTACATGCATATGGCAAAGACTTTTTTTCGGCGTTATATCGGGAATTATGGTAAAAATGGTTCGATCTAAACCTTTTTCAATGGGATTTGCACGTAGATTAAAATACATCGGTATACAAAGTTGCATCAGAGCATTTTAAACATTGCTTTCTACGGGTTGAACAGGAGAAAACAAGAAGCACAGACGGACAGACACGCTTAAATCCATTCAGAAAGGATTTCTCTATCGATTGGAATAGTAAAAGTTGATGTTATCTCAAGTCCTTCTCCGTATTGCAAACATTCGTACAAAGTTAATTTACCGTTTACCACAAGCGGTGAAGGCTATAAAAACTTCTTCGCTGAAGTGAAACTTCCGTATCGAGCAATAAAGTAAATTTCGTTATTCTGCATGGAGCAGTAAAGTAAATTGCATTAATATTAACCTCACGGGAAGCAACGTTCACGTATATCGTTTGTTGCGCATATACAATACATTTAAATGACTTGTTATGGTCGCTTGGACCTTGTAGCTAATCTTCGATGTAATCAATAAAAAATTTTCTTTTCTTGATATAATACACAATTCCAATGAAATAGACTGCGATTTTTTTATAGTCAGATTTTATTAACTGGAACACGAACTCTTTGCACAACTCTTGTTCTTATGAATTTCATTAAACTCTGCATTTCTATATCTTTATATTTTTAATATATTTATTTACTTATCATAAGTAGTGCGCGCAAATGCCAAACACTTCGCGATGTACAGAACAATACTAAGAAGAATATGTAACGTTGCGATTGTTAAGAACGCACGTTCACATAGTACGAAATGCTTTCGTTATGCAAATCATCTTCAATACGGAAGAGTTTTCCACTCGTCATACTTCATAGGCAACCAGATATTTATAAATGGAAAAACCATTCTATCAATAAATTTGTATGTATATTAAATGAAAATAATTCCAGTCTGGCATAAGGCAGCGCTGTTCTTATGAAAAAATCTAATTAATTGTAAACTGTTGAAATTTCGAGTTATGCTAATTTGTGCATTTGTTTTTCTTTATGTTGCATTTGCAAATTTCTTTAGTTTCTTAACTGCCCTACTTACTATAAATGTATGGATCCCTCCATTAATATTCTCAAAAGTTTGGCTTTTTTCTATAACCGGTCGCGCAGGCGGAATAGCTTAAATCGTTCCGGAATATCAAGCGGATCTAGAACATGCACGCTTCCTTGCACGCCTCTTCGCATAGTAAATATCTTTCTTAATCACAATGAATTGTAGAACCGATGCCGTTGAAGTGTTGACCATAGATTGACTGTAAATTTGAATCGTTTTATAGGCTTTAATCTAGCGTTTTTTAATCTTCCTTTCAATAATGTTATATAAAATGTTCTTCCTCTATATAAAATACTTACGCTCTGAGTGTTTAAACTTAAATATTTTAATTAGGCTTACAATGCCCGTTACACATATATTTCTAAGGATTTCTATTTCAAAAATCGCGGTATTTCTTTATTAAGGCTAGTGGTGGTGATGATAGGTAAGCAAATATTCGATTTGAAGTGAAAATAATGTCTGTTTGCTTTGTTTCTTTTCCATATTTATTTCTGTTAGTGACAAGGATCGACATAAACCAAAATTTGATTTTTTTCAAAAATGTTTTCAAGTATAATATTAAACGTTATTGTAAGAATTGACTATGATTGCTGAAACAGTTATATACTTGGCGATATCGGTGACCATAATAGTGATTGCTTCTGTATTAATTCTGTATTCCTTTTTTAACTTTGGACATTAAGTCTGTGTGAACTACAAGTCTGTGTGCAGCCGTATTATTCTCTGCACATCCTGGATCTTATAAGAGAAAGAGTGCAAACGGCTGACTGACGGACTGAACGGCATAAAACCGACTGCCAATGTCGGGAAATTGACGCCCTTTTTTTTAAGTATATAAACAGATTTCGGCGCATCTGCTCATATAGATTTACCGCTGATTTCACTTTTAATTATGCTGGCGGGCTTCTACTATCAGCAGTGCTGTGAATAAAGCGAATTGATTACATTTTGAAGAATTTTCTGAGCAGTTATTAACAATGCAAATTTTTTGTATCAAAACATATGTTGGGAGCAATAATATATAAAATTTGAATTTTATTATGTGAAAATGAATCTGAAAAGTAGTTGAATGTTTCCCTTATTAGATGTCAAATTTTTTTCGTTTTTTTCTTTGTTGACATTTGCAAATCATAAATGACACTCAATTTGAATCATAAATGATGGTACATGGTAATGCTGGTCGTTGAAGTACATTCTTTAATGTATTTAATGTCAACAATTGTTGCGATGAAATGAATGAAAATAAAAATTGCCTTGTGACGATTGCGGATTCGGTTTTAAATTCAATACGGAAAGTAAACACAGCAAGAGTTATTAGTTTCTTGCAAATAGTTCACTATTGGGCCAGGAATAGTGTTGGAGCTAAAATTGTTTAAAGTATTTTGTCTGTTATCATGACCGAAGACGAGCGATACTGGATACTGGCGATCATACCTATAGTTCTTTTGGCTTTGGTAATAGTAGTAATATGCGTTCGCAGTTGGAAGATTGCATCACTTCCGCTGTAACTTGCTTCAGCTTTCAGCTGTAACTTGCTTATGTAATAAATTTTTTTCAAAAACTTCTATTATTATTTTACTTATTTTTTTTTATCCGCTTGAATGACCGAGTATGCAAAGGGTCTCGGCTGACAACTGACTGAATGGTCATTTGTTCAAATACCAAGTGCGGGCAGAGTACCGTTCGATAGCGGTACAGAAACTTGATTATTGATTTGTTGTGTAGATGATGTATTCATGGACAGGTTCAATGATTGTGTAATGGCCACCAAGATTTTTCCATTTGGGGTAAGAGTTAAGATAAACATTGCTTTACTCTAAAAACCAAGAGCAAGCTCTCAATATTCCTATGCTCGAAAATTGTTTGCATTATTAATAAAAGCATTGGAGCAAATTTATATGCGGAAAAGTGGGCACATTTTTGCGTTCTAGCATCGAATTTTGACAAAAAACTAAAAATGGTGCTAACCAATATTTAAAGAAGAAAAACGTTTCATTATTAAATTCTACGATTTTTTTTTTATTACAAATTAAGCACAAAAGCGCTTAGTTGATCATCCTGTAGCTTGGACTGCTAGCAAACGTTTACGTAAAGGCCAATAGTAAGCGAACTAGTTTTGAAATCGAAAATCCCGTAGTACCTAAAGGTAAACTAAAAGAAAGAAACAGTCAGGTAAGAAATATCAACTGAGCAATTACCCGAAAAAGGGATGATAGGCACAAGCATCGAGAGTCAAAACGAAATAATGGTGAGATTTTTTTAAAAAGATCAGAAAATAAATAAAACACTGTTCAACGGTGTGTGTTCGGTTGAATTTTGAATTTTTAAGGGCATTCGATAATAGATAATTACCGCGCGCGTAAAACAGCCAAGCTTTTGTAATAATAATGTGGTTTTTCGATTTTCCTACTGGCCGACATGATTCCTTACATATCCAACTCATTTTTTACACGGTATTTTTTTACACGACTGTGGAATAACATGTTTCAGCGATGGGGAAAAATACACTCTTTATACAGGAATTTTTTTGTTCTACAATAGCAGCGTCTCACAGAAACTTATGTATACATCAACAAAATACAATTGAGAGAATTATGATCATAAGTCGGTCGGTTTATGCTCAAACATGTTTGTGCTACTGCTAATAGCATTTTTGATCCAGTTCGTAATAAATGTGCACGCCTTTCATCGAGCAGTGACAAATTGTTGCGAAAATGATTTTTAATTCTAAGTTGAATTTAAATTTTTGCATGTTTTATGTACTTATGGACACAATTTTCACTGCACACTAATTTTAATTTGCTTTTCGTAATAAAAATAAATGGTTTTTGTTTTATAAATGTAAATGAACTCCATTATTACTTTTTTTGCACGGTATTTTTTCATTTTTCACGATTTTTTTAAGTTGTAGAACATATCAATAAATTTACCATATGTCGCATCTACTTTTTTACACGATTTTTTTTTGCACAAAATTTGAAGGAACGCATCTATCGTGTAAGAGAAGGGTTTGGTGTATAAGTAGTGTATATCTAATATGTACTTGAATGTATGACAAAAAACGGCTTGGGTTACCAAAAAAAAATATCGAAGACAAAGAATTGCAAAACTTATTGGACGAAAATTTAACTTAAACGCTCAAAGAACTTTCAAACAACTTAGCAGCAGATGAGGGAACTATTCCTAAACGTTTACATGCGATGGAAAAGATTGAATAGGTTGGAAAATGGTTATCATAGGAATTGACTCAAAATGTCATTTGGAATCGTTTCAATATCGCGGTTTTGTTGCTTGCCAGGGGGAAAAACAAGGGTTTTCTGTGACGCATTGTGACTGGCGATGAAAAGTGGATCCACAACGAATACGAAGCGGAAGGAGTGATGGGTTTGTCTAGGAGAGCCAAGCATATCCATCCAGACACTGAAGCGGAAAATTGGTGGTAAAAATGTTATGCTATGCATGTGATGGGATTAGTAAAGTGATGGGTTTGTCCAGGAGAGCCAAGCATATCCATCCAGACACTGAAGCGGAAAATTGGTGGTAAAAATGTTATGCTATGCATGTGATGGGATTAGTAAAGTGTGGTATATTACGAGCTGCTAAAACCGAATGAAGCTGTTACCGCATATATCTACCGACGTCAAAGGAACAGATTGAACGATGTATTGCTACAAAAAAGACCAGCAATAGCGATTAATAGACACGAAGTGGTCCTGTTGCATTACCAGGCTCAGCCATACGTTGCGAAAGTTGTCAAGGATACACTATTGCAACTCGCATGGGAAGTTCTACCGCACTCGGCGCTCCCCTCAGACATAACACCATAACGCAATTGTTCAGTTATTTGAATTCTAATTGCAAACTATTAAAATGTACACCCAATTAGTTTGTTTCCAGCTAACGCTCTACGTAATAACGAAAATCTTTTCGTGGTAGAAGAGAAAGTCCAAATGTCCTGGAATACTCATTGGTTATATGGCGATTAGAGTTAAGAAATTCGGAAATCCATCGGTATCGGCAAGTGACAATCATAAACGGTATGAGAAATTACGATGGAAATTTTATTTTTGTTTTGTTTATAAAAGAGTGGAGACACCTTTGGTCTAAAATGTAATTCCTTTTAAGGATTCTGAAGCTTCTCGGCGAAATGACGCCACAATTAATAATAGTAATAAAATACGAATGCAACGAATGTTCTTAAATCTCTTCTCATTTTCCTGCAATTGCAAAAAAAAAAAAAAAAAATTTTCATTTCTTTAAAATTTTTACTTTGTATCCAATGAATTTTTAGCAAAGAGAACCGACTTGACTTGGTTTCCCGTAATGATGCATTTTCAAAATGTTGCTGCTAAACTGTTGCTAAGCGAAGTTTAACTGCTTATAAAAAGAATCTCAAGGAGCTTACAAAGTTCGCATTCATGCAATGTTAACGTGTTCTTGTGTATGTTGCTCCCGCTTTATTATACTTATGTGAAGAAAATTACTTCGCCTGTGATGTACATATCATTCTAGATGTTAAGGATTCTTCTGCAGTTGTTTGAGTTGTACTTTTTTTTTTCAAAATTTTTTTCTTACAATTTTACCATAGAATTTCCATGAAAAGGCCTTTTAGGTTGAATGCAATGAAAAAATTTTCAAAGAGCCGGAATCGATTTAGATTACGACGAATTTTTTCCAACATTTCATCTCGTAGCCATTTAAGATCTAAGCTTAGTGTGTTCGATATGACACAAATTTATGACAGTCCAGGGTTTGTGGAATTAAGTGCAGGAATATGAGAAACGTTTTCTTATTCCTAATAACAGATGCGACTGTTCTACGTAAACTTTTAATACTTGTTCGAGTATAGTTTTTGCAAACTGTAAGAAAGCTTTTAAAATTTCAAATCCCTCAAAGGCATATAATAAGCGATTTATCTACAAATACTGATTTTATTGCGATCAAGAATCTAAGACTACTTTGGAATTTTACAAAGGATGTCGCAAAGGGCACGTAAAAGTTTCTATTTATAATTTATATCTTATTGAGTGCTATAAGTATAAGATAAGAAAAGCGGGAAACGTTTAAGTGGAAGCGATAGTGGTGACGAACATTTTGTTTTGAAGTAGTCACTACATTAGCTTTTCTAATTTTAAATTCCGAATTCCTAAGAGAATCACAAACTGGTTTGTCTTGAAAAAAACATACAAAGCAAAAGTCAAATCGTTGCCGCTATATCAAAGTGCGTGCGAATAGCTCGTAATTGAAAAATTTCGCAGCACCCCCATCTAGAGACTCGTTACTCTCATGCTATTAGATATCTGTATTCCCCAATTTTGTTTTTCTTTTCTTTTTTTTGGGATTACGAGAACGTTTCGTCCTTTTCCTTAGGCTGGGGCAGCTCAACGGCCCAGGGAGAGGAAAACGCGCAAGACATTTTTATTTGTAGGGCTTTTTATTTTTTTACCTTTTTGTTGGTTTACAGTTCTTCACAATCTGATCCCGATGTCTTAACGTTAAAATAAAAAAATAGTGAAAATACTTTTCTTACTTTAACGCCTACGCCGCGGAGACTTGATGGCGTCCCGAGCGAGACTCACCCGACCTCTCAGGTCGAGAGCCTAACTTCAACTAACTCTTATTTTCTGCTCTTACCCTATACTTAGCCTATTTTATTCTACTGCTATTCTATTCTACTGCTACCTTAATCTCTTGTATTCTACCTTAACCTAGCACTACTTCCACCCTCACCAGAGACGGAGAACCCGTGAGCCCAAAATGAGGGACGACTTTGGGTACTCACAGTATGAACAATCACTCAGGAGATGTCTCCTATTCACGACCAGACACAAGTGAGGAAAGAGAACGAAACAGGAAGGTGGTGGCCGTAGCCTAGTGAATGGGAGCTCAAAGGATTTTCCGATTTGCTTACGGATTGCTAGTTAACTTTACTGCATTGAAATTTGAATCCGCGAATATTGGCTTTGTGGTCTCGATTCTTTACCTACTCGGCTGCTCATAGCTCAAGAATAGCTTAAATTGGTGCGTAAAATTCTGATTCCGTGAGAGGAGAACCCAACCAGTCAGACATCATTGTACGCGTCTTACTTTCGAATATTATCTCAATGGGGTAATATTTTTTCCCCAAGACGTTTAGTTTCTTCGCTATCGGTATCCGAGCATCTCTACAACATAAGGCGATAATTGGGACATAAGGATAACTGGGGAACATTGTGGCAATTTGCGTGATATTATTGTTTCGTTGAAACACCGAACGGACCTTGAAATGATGTCACGGTGCAATTTTGAAAAAACTTAACAGGCTTTGTCAACTTTGCGAATAACTTCCATAGATACCGGAAAAAGTAAAATAAAAAATAAAAAATAAAAAACAAAAGCGATGTACTTCAGTGACCGGCAAAAAAGTAACGTCGTTTGCTGTAAATATCAGATTCGTTTGTAATTTTTTTTTTGATTTTACTTTTTTTCATGGACAGTTAAGGGCTGGCATAGTAACCACTCGTAGCTATAAGAAAAATGTAGGAAAAAATGATATTCGAATCTATTTTATATGCAAAGTGGCCAAAAAAAAACAAAGTGCTTTTGATTTTAATGATTCTCTGTTTTGCACTTCACATGATTTTGAGAAGACCGCAATAGCAAACATACGAATACAGAAACAAAATGCTTTCATTGCTGCCCATGAGAATATTAGCGAAGTCGTATGCGAGCACACAACAATATTGGGTAAAAATAATCATGATACACACAACTAAACAGAAAACTTAGGCTACTTAAGCTCCATTGATCTGTGGCAGTGCTTTTCTCTTTTTTTCTTTTTGGAAGAAGCATTTAGAAAAATTTAGAATTTGGTAACCTCGATATTGGCTGCTGTCGTTAATGGATTTTTTTTTGGAAATTTTTCAATGACTATAAAAGTTTCATTATTGTTTTTGCTGAAACATCTCTTTTAATGGATTTTTAAATTTTAGCGAAAGATTACTTTAATCTTCTACGCTGGTAATCGTGCTGCTATTTATTATTTTCAAAAGTAGATCAAGTAATTGGAAACGGGTATATAATGCTTTATATATGTGAAATAGTGAGGGAAGACAAAAGATATGCATAAATATTTATTTAAGGTGTACAGTTACTCTCCCCAGCTATTATTATTAATGCGCACACATACATACATACAATACACTAATAGTTGCTAGGAGAACCGATTAAGAACATAAATCATTGATGCAAGAAGGCGAAAAGCGAAAGGCGAAAGGCTGTTATTGAAATTCATTGCAATTAAACTATGAGAGAATTTTCAATAAAAAATGAAATGAATAATTAACGACCGAGGCTCATAGCGCTGAGCAGTGGAATCAGAGATAATAAACTTGTGATTGGTTGGATATTTTTTTTTTTTTTTTCATAAATTACACGAATTCGAAAGCGAAAAAAGCGTAAATAGAGATTAAAAGATTTTAAAAACAGAACACAAATTTTACAATAAAAAGCAATTAAAAAAAGCAAAAGTAGTAATTAATGAAGTTTAAGTAGCGCGAGATGAAAAAGTGAAAAATAATAATTTTTGTAAATGCTTGTAAATGCCAGATATAAGCCAATAAAAGTGGTTAAAAAAAAAGTTATGCTTACGTTTTTTTTTTTGAATGGAATGAAAATTTTAATCGTTTAATATTTACACTTTAATATTTTGTTGTTGCATTTATGATTTCGTGATGATGTTAAATAGCAAGATGTTCTCGATGTGTTTATCTAGATTTTTTCTATGCAACCAAATCAAGAGTTGGAAGCAACGTAAGTTGTTATGTCTAGCAAAATCCCAATCAATTGATGATGAAGAAAACACACAACCTTAGTTATTGCTAGACTCTGCGCTTTATGCGAGATAATCATATTTCATCTGCACTTACATCACATCGCAATTATTAATATAACGTGTTTTCAAAATAAGGCTTTATATCGGAAGAGATCACAAAATATTTTCAATAGCGTTCGACCTTCGGTCAAAACAAGTCAGTGTACCAAATTTCGTCAATATATCTCAAAAATTGTGTCCTATTAGAAGTTGAATACACGAAAACAAAACGAACAGACGGACAGGCACGATTAGAAAAGGTAGCCTTTATCTCAAATCCTCTTGGATGGCGCATACATCCAGCAAAAACTTAACATACTATATAAAAAGAAAAAAAAAATTATTTTGAGGTTAGGTTTATGCCTTCATAGGTCCGACTTTGCGGAAACTTTATTCATTTTCGAAACATAATATCTTACGTCTAACATTATCTGCATTCCATAATTTTACAACATACTTAAAAGTCCTAAATGCTAGCTGCCAGCCAAATGACGCTCAGGACGAACTGTAGCAATTTCTAGATTCTAAAAATTGAGCGGCATTTTTCATTAATTTCTGATAATTCACTTGCATTGCCAAGTCATTGAAAAGCATCTGAAGAAGAATATACCGAGATTTGGTTTGGCTAATATCGTTTTTCTTTTGCTTTTCAATTTAAATTCTTTAAAATAGACTATTGTAATAAAAGCTTGAAAAGATGTTTAATTTATCATCAACGAGACAAAAGCAAGGCTCGTCTATGAAATATAAAGCCATACAAAGGAATTGAAATGCTTTTGTATATAATAATTTATTGCCCTCTCCCTTTGAGTCTAATTTATTTTCAATAGTTAGTCAGCTGATGGCATTGTCTGCATTAGTGATTTTTTTATTTTTTTTATGTCTATCGTTCGACTAAGTAATTGTTATAGTTCATCTGCATTGTTTTTAGCGTTAATAAACAATTTTCCAGAAATGTACAATTAGTGGCGAATAAAATAAATAAAGCGACACATGATGATAGTGATAATGAGTTTCTTCAGTCTTAATTTCTTTCTCTCTATCTCTTTCGCTCTCTCTCTCTCTCTCTCTCGCTTTCTCCTTCTTTCTTACTTACCTTTTATAACGAACAACAAATTGATATTGTCAATGACTTGTAATGCGTACAAATAAGAGCGTTTACAATGTAAATTAAGTGTACATATATATATGAATACATACATACGCGCACATGTATATATATATATATTTATATATATGCATTTACACAAAAAAAATTATATATATATATATGTATATGCGTAGATTTATAAATAAAATATTTGTATAAATATACATATAGAAGTATAGAATGTGTACACATATATACATATATATATATATATATATATATATATATACATATACATATGTTTCCCCATCTATACACGCGAAGTTACAGTAACAACAACAGTTTTTCACAGCTACAATTAATTAGCAACGCAAGCACTCTCTTACTTAATGGCGTTGTTTGTTGCTGCTTTTGTTTGCTTTAAGCGTGTATGTGTGTGTGTGTGTGTGTGTGCTAATATATGGTTCGTGTTTGTTTTTGCATAATAGTTGTTGTTTTGCTAATCATTTAGCTGCTGTTGTAATAAAGCTGAGTTACGACGTTTTTATTTTGCTTTGTTTTTTGTTTTTTTTTTTCAAGTATAAATCATACGCACTGGTGTATTTAGTATTTCAAATATGTTGAAGTATTTATGAGAAGTGTAAGGTAGAGAGGAAATTAATCCTTAACGTTTGTTGTTATGTTGAAGAACCATTGCGTTAATGTTGACTATAATTCACTAACACTACTAAATATATTATGCTTGAAATTCAATTTAGGAAATGAGAGAAATATACTAATGAGACTCTTTTAGATAAAAGATAAGTTAAGTATTTAAATAAGTAATGTATCCCCGGTAAGATTCTACATCAAATATATCTTACGATCATTATGTTATTCGTTTTATTTAGGAAAATAAATTTATACAGATTTTAAGAAAATTCCACACAATCGTTAAAAGGCAATTTCTCTTTAAAAAAGATTGAAAAAAAAAACCTTTTAAAAATACACCATAAATTCTTTTCGAATATATTGTTATAGTTTTTTGTAATGGTTTTCTTATGCTACATGCATGTGCGTAAACTTATAGCTTCACCTTTAAATGATTGCGGTCACATTCTTTTTATTCCTAAATCCAATATAATCGTTAAATTACTCCATACACAGTTAGGGATGATGGCTTCTTTTTTGTTTGGCTTTCACTTTACCGTCTGTGTAAAGTAATAACATCCACGTTTTTTTTTCTTTTGATACGATCCTTTATATATGCAACGGTGTTTAAGTATATGTAGCCAATTTGAAGGTGTCCTAAAAGCTTAAGCATAGAAATAAATATAACCAGCACTTAAAAAGGAACACATGGTGCTCATAGTCATTGTCGTCGTGGTATAAGCAATAAAAGGTTAAAGTCTCAGATAAAGATATATATATATTATACGTTGAATGCACCGTTTACAACGAAACAATTGCAAATTTTCCACTAAAATATGTTATTGTCATGTCGTAGAATTTCTATATATATATATAAATATATATTTATGTCATCAATAAAGGTTCGTTGTGAATGCCATCAGTGAGCTGAGTTCCTAAAAGGGCTACCGCAGAACTTCGATATATTGGCACGGGCCAACAATCGATCTTCAAGAAATGGTAGAGACAATAATGCTACCAAGTTAAAAAAGAGCATAACTGGCTGCTTGAGATTTGAATTCAGATCATTTTCACTTTGTTTTCAGTCCGTTTAGAGAATTTTCATTTTTGATATAATGTATCGCATGACTTGCATGGTTGACTGCCATCCCTCCAATATTTGGTCAGAATTTTTAACTCGACGCGATCACATACAATCGACCAGGCCCAGCCTAACCTTAGAATGTTGCGAAACTAAAATTAACGTTTCGATTAAAACGTTTTTAATCGGTTGAAGGCAAAGAAAAAGGTCCTTTGAAAGTCATTTTGCCATTATGCCTACTAAAAATGTGCCCACAACTTGGTAAATGGAAACAGAATTGGTCTTAATGCGATTAATTGCTTCGTGGTCGATATCAATATAGTTTGACAGGAAAATTTCTTTTATTTTGTAAGACCTGAAAGTAGTGCTTAGACAAAACACTACCAAATTCTTTGCGGTTACGCACTGATAGCATATTTTCTTGAATTTCTTTTTGAAGGTTAGGGCAGTGTATCGGAAAAATTTCTTAATCGGGCTTGTACGTTTACTGAAGCACTTAAAAAGTTTTTGAATAGTTTTCTTTTAATAAAATAACTACGTACTAGCTCTGACAAAAGGAGCTTGTGGTAAAAAATGTGAATGACTGATTATAAAAGCGGTGAAAATAAGTCAATCGAAGAGGCATAGTATCATTGCGAACGTACAAGGACTTGGTTTAGGTCCGATTTATTGTAATGTTACGAATAGCTCGGAAAATAGAGAATTATTCGAATAAATAATAATAGTTTTAATAGTTGAAAGTCCAACTTTTCCATCTAAGCAAGTATTTCGGGTCTCTACAAAATTTTCTGCATGTAGAAAGAAAAAAAAATCGAGAAAATGTATTTAGCGTTATTCATTTAGTTAATTTTTCAGTTTTAAAACAAAATTCGCACTTGTTTTGCTACAAACTGTAAGCTTATGGGAATACACACCCTACTGTCAATGAGTGTGTTAAACTATACGAAAAGTTGTTTTTTGTATGGAAAGCTATAATGAAATTTAATTTCATTTACAATTGCTTCGACATGTAGTTCGCGGACAGCGGAATGCTGATGTTAAGAAAAGTTTAAAGAGCTTGAATGTAATTCTATTGAAGAGCTCGCGGTTTACAACTATTTTTATTTTAATTGTTATTTTGCATGAAAAATTTTTCCCTACATGCGAAGGGTATCAAGCGATTCGTTTATTATCGAGTTGAATTTGTTTTGTAAATTCTTATCCACTTCCATTTCGGTTTCTCACACTTGGACCGTTAGGGTAACATAATTGCAAACTCACATAGCTGTTGTTACTTTTATAAGTAGGTGTTAAAAAGCCTACAGCATAAAAATGCGCTTATTTTGGGACAATTTATTTTTATGTATAAAGAAAACCTATTACAGAGTAAAGGAACTAGGGAAACAGTAAAAGCTTTTCAAATTGATATACATATTTACACATATGTATATATACGTCTTTATGTGTGTGTACGTACAAGTCTTCCGTTCGAATTCTTTGTTTAAGTAGGTGATAATAAGCGCAAAATAATAGTAAATTCTCTTATTGTCGTTGAAAGAAAAATTTAGTTATGAGGTGCAATGGAGGTCCTAAATTTATTCTACAAAAATATACGAAGATTTTTTAATCAAAACTAATAATAATAGGCTTGGAAATTTAACTGACACTCGCTAAGGAAAGCCCTTTTTAAATTTTTAAAGAAATTCTTAGGCTAAAGGCAGTGCAGATTGCTTGAAGAATGAAAAGCATTTTAAAAATTCCTTAAAAGAATGAAAAGAAACAATTAGAAGTAGTAGAAGCCGAGGAAAGGTATAAGGTAAAAGCCCACTGTAAGTACCCTACGCTACTTCGAAAAACACGCTTTTTCATTTTTCTAATAAAATGCCAAAAACCATAGCTCCTTTCCACACGAAGGCATATTTCTTGTAGGAGCGCTTACATGAGAACTGACCCTGAGCATGGTCGTACTTCAGTAAAACTAATTTTTAATTTTTTAATTCCTTAAAAGAATGAAAAGAAACAGTTAGAAGTAGTAGAAGCCGAGGAAAGGTATAAGGTAAAAGCCGACTGTAAGTACCCTACGCTACTTCGAAAAACACGCTTTTTCATTTTTCTAATAAAATGCCAAAAACCATAGCTCCTTTCCACACGAAGGCATATTTCTTGTAGGAGCGCTTACATGAGAACTGACCCTGAGCATGGTCGTACTTCAGTAAAACTAATTTTTAATTTTTTAATTCCTTAAAAGAATGAAAAGAAACAGTTAGAAGTAGTAGAAGCCGAGGAAAGGTATAAGGTAAAAGCCGACTATGAGTACCCTACGCTACTTCGAACAATATGGTTCTTCATTTTTCTAATAAAATGCCAAAAACCATAGCTCCTTTCCACACAAAGGCATATTTCTTGTAGGAGCTTTTCCATGAGAACTGATCCTGACCATAGTCGTATTTTAGTATAACTGATTTTTTTGTTAAAAATGTTAGTATTTGGTAGCTATTTTCATCACAAAGTATTAAAAATTCGACTTTTGAGCCCTTTTATGAGGGATATGTTATGAATGAATATCAAATTTTAAATTTTTTTTCACTTAAATGCTTACTTTGCTTGGAAACTTATATTTGATGAAAAATGTATGCTGGCGTCCAAAAAGATTGACGACTTTGACACAAGTAATTCTTATGGCAAATTAGAGCTACAGAGCACGATTATGTGGATTATGTGGCGGTTGAAAATTTTGGCCTACTTGATCCAAATTTTTCACATTCATTGGGAATTCAAAAATACTATTATTTAGCAATTTTTGCCAACTTTGAATTTTGCAACATTTTCATATAACGATTTTTACAAACTAACGGGTTATATGAGGGGTGTTCGCAAAAAGAGTCCAATCCAATCCAATTTCAATGGAGTCGATCCTTACATCAAAGTACGTCAGCGCCCTAAATGTACAAGTATGTTGAATAAACACATACGTGAATGGACATCAGACAGACAAACGAACAGAGGGATAGACAGAGAGAGACAAGCTTCGATTGATCCGGAAATGGTTTTGAATCAATCGATATAATAAAAGGAGGATCTCTCTCAAATCTTTCTCAGTGTTCCACATTCGCGTACAAACCAAATAGACACTGCAGTATAAGTGGTATAGGGTCTCAAAATCAAAATATTATTATTATTGTTATTATTATAATTAGTTTAGCCAGAGAACTAAGTAAAATAAATAAATTGTAGAACTAAAGTCTTACAGCAGCAGCGCCTAAGGCTATCGGCTTTAACGCACTTGAGATTTGAACTCACGACCATTGAGTTGTTAGTCGGAATTATTTGCCTACTCGGTCGGAACAAAAAGTATTAATTTTATTACTATAAATATTTATATATATCATAATATATATAAAAATAGTCCATTAATTTGTGTACGTATTAGTAAATATTTAAGTTCCTTAGAAGACGTCTTACACGAGCACTTCTTAAGTGAAATTTCGTTTCAGAAGTCAATCAAAAAAAACCTTTTTTTTTTTTTTTGTTTTTTTGAAGCAGAAAATATTTTTCATTATTATTAGCGGAAATTTGAAATTTCAATATTTATTGTTTTTTTCTAATGTTTCTCAAATGCGGTACAAAATTGTTATTATTTTTTATTTTCCATTCGATATATAAGCAATAAAAATATCTTTTTACTTATACTAATGTACGTGTTATGACTGCTAGACTTGAATTCACCCAAGAAATTAATCAAATGATTCCAAAATGAAATCAAAAGAAAAGAAATGATATCAAAAAAAACTCTTCTCGAATACCCGCTAAATGACGAAATTGTATTTTCTAAGTGGGTCAGCCGTAATGGGCGGATGTAAATGCATCCGCACATACATTAGTAAAAAAAAACGGTTTTTTTAAGTGAAATCTATCCCGAGCTTGTCGACGATGATTCTGATGGTGGCGATGGTGTTATTATGCAGTCGTTTGTTGGCTGTTGATGGTGTTACATTTTATTGTATAGTTATTGTTGTTGTTTTGTATTTGTTTAATCTTCCAAACAGCGGCACCAGCAAAAAAGCGCACATCAAACACACAAAATGTCATTTGGAGCATATGTTTCAAGCATTTTTCATAATCAAAAAGCTTTTAGTGGCTACAACGAAGGCGACGTTTCATTCTTAACAAATGGTTAATACAAATGTTTTGCTGGTGGTTGGTTTTTGTTTTCATTGGTTTCTCACTAGCTTAAGTGAAGTTTTGGTTACTGCCCAACAGCGAAAGTTAAATGTGTTGTGTTAAATAAAAAAACACAAAAAAAATAAAAACAAAAAAAAAAAAATGGAAATAAAAATAAAAAAATAAAAGCAGCAACAATAACAACAATAATAGAAAACAGTAAGAGTTTTAAACTGCAAAAAGCGTTTTTATTATTGTAGAATGTGTTGTGTTGGCGGATTTATAGCATATATAATGCTTTGTGTGTGTAAGTGTTGTGTGTTATATCTTTTATATCCTCTTACACACAAACGTACTTTGTTGGTTTAATATTGCATCTGATGTAAGTTGAAGTGTTTTTTGCTACGGTTTACCAAAGCGCAAGCGAAATGGGGCAAAAATAAATAATACTTTCATAATTGCTATTTGTTAACTGTGTCTGTCCTTATGGGTGCTGGTTGGTTGCGGCAAAGATAACATATTTCAGAAATTTAACTCTTTAAAGTGCTTTATTATATATATTATCCGATTAAAAGGTATATTATATTCAGGTATTTGTTGATTTCGCACGTGCTACTAGCGCCTCACTTTTTATTGGCATTCAAAGATATTGTTACGCAAAGCCTAAGAACAAGATAAAAATTATTAGTTTTTCTGAATATTCAACATTGGGTTATATTTTTAATTCCCTTTAGCTTATTACATACAAAATATGTGTGTTTATGTTTAAAGTCTCCAAAAGCACATTTTCAACTAAGTTGTGATTGTAACGCTTACGTATGTAGGGAACGTGCATGTATTGTCGAAAAACTTAACATTCTACGTGATGTGAAAATCATTGCAATAAAATGAGGACAAAGAAAGAGGAAATCGTGAGAAAAATTCTCTATAGTTTGTAGATAGTAAAAAATTCGAAATAACGAAAGCATAGCGCCAGGTTGCAAGCATTTGTAGCCTAGTTTTAGGTGTGTTGTAAAATAAATTCTGTTGGACGATCTTTAAAAATCATAATTAACCTTTTCACTGCTAAAAACACATCTGACAAGTC
Source organism: Glossina austeni (assembly GCA_000688735.1). NCBI lineage: Eukaryota > Metazoa > Arthropoda > Insecta > Diptera > Glossinidae > Glossina > Glossina austeni. The sequence continues at coordinate 585,701 of KK502526.1, read as the reverse complement.
TACAAAAACACCCCCTTTTTTACTTAAAGCACGTGCTACGTGCCAAGAGTAACCAACTAATAGTAAACTTGCTAAGCCGAGTAAATTTTTTGTAATGCACATGGTATTGTATTTAAAACGTATTTAATAATGTTAAAGAAAAAATTAATATTTGCAAAATTTTTCGTAGGTATGACCTTGAGTCTCTTCAACGGGATTCCTTCTATGCGAACACCTGCCTTGTCGCTTAACTTCATGGCATCCGTTGTTATAGCGGGTTATTTGAGCGCGAAGCGGCGTCATTTCCTGAGTGCGACAATCCCTATAAGCCAGAAGCCTTATTGCGCTCGAGGTTCTAGACTCATCTAAGTATTAGTTTATTTATGCATGGCCATTAAACTCACTCTAGGGAACATTTCGAGGCCCATGTGGCAACTCACTAATTATATCATTTACGTCTTCGAGTTATCCCTAGCCATGACGACTCTTCCCCAAACGCTATATCCAGCAGACAGGACTCAAAGCCGAATCCCTCAAAAAATCTATTGCATAAGTTTTTCCCAAGCAGATGTGAATAGGCATGCGGGGCATCCTCGTAGTGCTCTACCTTAACATTATTTTACGCGGCCATAGTTAGCTTTACCTTCAGATTTCCCATACTATCGCGGACAGGCAACATAACCGAAGTAGACTCTCAGCAACTGTTACATCGTTGCACCGTACCAACTAACTGGACCTGTTCGGCTAGATCTTTAAGGCCTCCATAGCGGAACGTATTTGTAGAGTTATTATCATTGTTATAATTAATTTAGCCAGCAAAGTAAATTCCAACGGTAGCATCTGAGTCTACCGGCTTTATTGAAAATTCTACTCTTGAGATCCTTTCTCGGCCTTATGGCTAAGATCAAAGTGCAGTACTCGTAAAGATAGGAAATACTCTGTTATAAAGGAAGCAATACTTCTTTCAGTATATCCCTTAGCAATCTATGGAAAAGCCCCCCGCAGCCAGGTTACAGAATGTTTAAGCCTTAAACTCTTTTCAGCCGATAGTTTTTTGACTATCGTCGAGGGGTACCACGAGAAGATGACAGTTGCAGCACAGCCTTGTTACTGTGACGCACCAGTTTAATTTTAAGTTAGGAACATTTGCACATTTAAAGCTATACGTGGGACCAATAGACCTAAAATGCTTTCCGTTAGAATATTGGACACGGTTTTCTTAATCGACCAAGGAATTCTGAAGGGTTGTAATTATGGAACAATCGAGTTAAAATAATAATTTTTAGATTTATATTACGTATACTGGAAGTGCTTCATAAGGTAAAAAATTGTGCTTGACTACTGGTTGAGGTATGCCATCTTCAAAATTATTTTCATCAAAAATTACGACACTTCTGGCACTCAAATCGAATAGTGTGCTCTATAAGTTCCATATGATTAATAACTTGTCCATTCGGGAAAAGTATTCGCCCAATCATCGGATCGTTCATTCCTATATTTGTCCGTCTGTCCTTGTTAATGTTTGCCAAATCGAATAGTGTGCCCTATAAGTTCCATATGATTACTTGTCCATTCGGGAAAAGTATTGGCCCAATCGTCGGATCGTTCATTTCTATATTTGTCCGTCTGTCCTTGTTAATATTTGCTGATATATTGTACTTGAGGCTTTTTTTTTTAAGTTTAGCTTAAAAGGTATTCAAGAAACATTCAAAATAAAGACGCAATGCTTTAGCTGACGTATTTGTGTTTCCAATTTATTAATAATAATATATAAAGCGAAAGGATTGTATCAAGAGGAATTAGACGGAGGTAGATGAAGGAGAGGCTATAGTAAATTTTTCTTCAATTACATGTAAGGTTAAAACGATCGACAGAGGTTTCTTTCTCTTTTATATCTGCTAACGAAGGATGGGTTTGTCAAAAACCAAAAGGATACTTCAGAGACCTCAAGAAGTATATGTAGTCTTGATCAGCATCAAATACTGAATCGAGTTAAGTATGTCTGTCCGTTTATATAATATCTCCTGGATGCAAAAATGAAGCTACCGAGTTCACAATTCGCCAGAAACATTGGAAGTTATTGCGTACAGGTGGGTATAGAAAATGCGTCAATTCGGTTGAAAGAAACTGGTCAGTTTTTATTTTACTGTAGCATGTATCTTATTATGGCTACTTTAAATTTCGTGTCGTATAGAATGTACCAGTAAAACGCTTCCAGGATTATTTTTTGTTTCTTAGATTTGAATTTTACAGCACATGGCAAAAGCTTTCCGCACAAGCAACCATGGTCTACGTCAACATTTATATATGCGCACCTTCCACACATATTGTGCTTGATATTGGATTGTCATGATTAGACGTCGTCTATGCCAAGGGATGTTAATATCATTAAACTTCCTGCCGGTCCCTATAATATTATTTATTGTTGTTACTGTTACGTATCATAAAAATTCATGGTTTTGTTTGGTGATTTTTCAACGGTTTCAATAATAGAAAAAGTTTTCAATGGAGTTGAGATATTGTGATTCTTTTATTCTTCTCTCTTTTGAACCCATTTCGTAATATCTAATCCTTCTTCAAACTGTTATCTAGATATTGGACTTGTTGAGTTATCCTCTTTCTGGTAATATTTTTAAGTTCATTTGCGTTGTGGTAATATTTTCTTTTTTTCTTCTTCTAATAGCTGTCCGCCTGCATTCTACAGTTTAGACTCTCATTTAATCACCTACTTATATACATTATCTACGGAGTGCGTATCTGGAGAATGCTTCTAAGAGACAAATTATTATTTTCCAATCAACTGCCTTAAAAAGATTCTTAATTATTTACGAGAGAATATTTTGCGATCGAATAATTATACTTTCAGTGTCATTTTGTGCGGCGAAAGCCAATGGATTTATGTAATCGCTTTCAAAATAATCCTCAAAGTAATGAGAAACAAAAATGTAAAAAAATTGATTTCTGTCATAAATTTTTAAGATGATTATGTAATAAAATGGCAACAATGATGAATTTTTCATTTAAATATAGAAAATAGAATAATTTTCATGAGAAAAGGCAAGAAATTTTGAGAAAATATACGAAACAGCATTACGCAGAGCGTATTGTAAAGAGATTGTACATCGCGTTGGCAATTGAATGCCATGTAATGTTACGGTATAGCGCACACGTAGAAAAAGGGGGAGAGAGATAAAAGAGTAGAGAAAGAGAGAAGTGCATTAGCCCCTAAAGTGGAAAATGATAATAGATACAACGACATACGAAACTAAAAACCAAAAATGTTATTTTTAGTAAAAAAATTAATTTGAAATTTTTTTTTTTCTTTTTTTTTTCTTAGTACAACAATCAAGGAAGCATGCAAATGCGCATAAGTGCTATGCAACGAAATTTAGATACCTATCAGTTATACCTCCAGGAAGGTTATGTAATTTTTCGTAATACAATTGAAGTTCTTTTTACCGAAAATATTAACATAGCTTCAATAAATGAGGTAAACAAGATTCAAATCTATTTTAAGTAAATATTGGCTAAGTTATGATTAAAGTTTGTCGGATGTTAAAACGTTCTACACTTAATCAAATGTTGGAGTAAGGAGACACAGATGTAATGAGCTGATGACAGGTGGATTTTATTTTAAATTAAGCTAAAGTGTGGTAGTGTTTTAAAGTTAGATTCGAATTGGCGCCATAAGAAGATTTCCTGGTTCCGTATATCTCGTATCTTTCCGTATCTTAGACAAATTTTACGTGTAGCCCGAAATGTAGTTTGCAAACTATGGTAGTAGTGATGTCACCATAAAATTTTCAGTTAACTGCAAGTTGATAACGAATAGAAAAATTTCTCTAATAAAATTCGGTATTACATTGTCGTAGATTGGCAGCCCAACATAAGACCTGCGTGACAGCTTATATTGAAATGCGTTGATTTCATCCAAAGCAGGCGTTGGCCTTGTAAAATATTTAGAAAAATCTCAGTTTTATTTTAAGGAAGTTTTGGAAGAAGTACTCTTCACTCACTCTTAAACTGCAGCATATATCATATTAGCCGAAGATTATTACAAACCTTGTCTTCAATCAAACTGAGTGTCCTTGAAATTTAGCAAGGAATATAATAAGTCTTCCATGACTTTATATTATTAGTTAAACTTCAGCTGAGTGGCCGACTAGGCAAGGATCGCGATTATCAAGTCAGTGTTCGTGGACCGCAAACCTCAAGCATAGTAGAGTTTACTTTAGTCTTAGCTACAGTCAGTGGGTAAAGCCATGACATTCACCGATTGGATCCACACCGACTAAACTGCAGCCATTTCCCACCTTCACTTCTTTCTGACCCCCATCATGCTACGTGTATAGGGGACATTTCTTGAGTGATTGGTTGCAATCAAGAAAAAAAAAAAAACTGGAAATTATTAGTTAAACTAGTCTTTAGTTGACAAAGAATACGTTGCTGGGGGTTCGAGGCATCCACTCACTTGTGTTTATATGACCTCAAAAATGTGCATATTTTATTACTCTACAGACTTTATTATTAAAACTTAACCTATCAAGTCTTTTAATAATTTTGCAAGCAAAAGTTTGCCATAAACATACAAACGGGTTAATGAGTCTGTGAAAAAGTTTGGCTGAGTGTATGGCTGATTAAGAAAGGATCTTACCTATAAAATAACAATATAATTGGTGTCGTCTTTTGTGACTGATATAATAATGAAGCAGACTGATTGGCAATCCTTAGCTTCATTATTATTGTCGTTGCCCGTTTAGGTTTGCAACGCGTTCTCATTTAACGTCTTTAACGCATTTATAGATTTTTTCCTCTAATTCTAATATATTTCGAAGTTAACGCACATACACAAAATGGTTGTTATAAAGATAGGAAATTCATTTTGTGGCTATATGTGTTTTTAGATATTTACCGTGCGTGCGTGCGCTCAGCATGTGAGCATTTTTTAAGCGGCGCAGCGATAAATTGTATTTAACGCTTTCATGTATTATCAAACGATCAGAAACTTTCCAAATAATATCTTTCCATATCAGTTTTCTTTATTCTTGTCGATGTGTGTCAGAAAAGTAAAAGTTTTCCTTTGTAAAGAGAATTATTAAAAAGTGTATTTGTTTCACATTATGTTCTGCTCAGCTCAGAGTTATTTGTCATGTCTTGGCACATAGACTCGTACATGGGGGGGAAATGTTGAAAGAAAAATTTAATTAAACTTTGCCAACTTCTCTGTTGCAGTCTTCGGAAATCCTCCATGCTTAACTTTTGACAAGTCATAGCCAACACTTTGCATCTTTGCAAATATTTTCAATTTTCTATTTTTAAGAAAAATGTCAACCATCATGTTCTTTATTGAAGGTTAAAATGAACGCAAAATAATTTAAGTTAAATTTTTGCGTTTTTGGCTTGTAGCGTTTTTGAAACGATACCAACAAAAGTTTTTAGCAAAATTTCTAATAGAGTAGAGGAACCATTGTGAGATATAAAACATCTTGTTATGCACACAATGGAAACATGCTTTCATTTTTCAAATTAACTTAAGGTGTTAATTGGGAAACAAACTTTTGACCACGTTTTCATTTTGAAAGCAACAGCAACAGCTATTGTGCGTAAGGGATTAACTTGTCACTATTGTCTTCATTTTTATTTTGTTAATGTTTTCCAAAGACTCCGTGCGTGATATGTTAAAGCATATCTCTCTCGTATGGAATACTTTTAGCAATATTGAGCAAAATAACTTAAAGAAACTTTTGTATTGAACTCTAAGAGATTTTCTTTTTAGAAATATTTGGTTCGTTTTATTTAAAAATTGAAAAAAGATTTAAAGAAGTGTTAGCTTGAAGAGATATATGAGTTTTGAAAGGTAGGAAAAGCATTTTTTTCTTTTAAGAATAACATAAGACTTATTTTATTAGCACTACTTAGCACCACTTAGCACTACTTACTTAATAAAACTGTGGTAGAATGGTCGTGGGTTCAAGCTTTCTGTGCGGCCAATTTTTCAATAAAGCCTAGAGCTAGTCTGAGGTGCTCGTGTTTTTAATAATAACAACAGATGCAAGGAAAATTCCATTTTTGAGGCGTGGTTTTCAGATGAACCTTAGAAAAAAATGTCTTTCCACTGGTCAGGATAATTCGTGTTAACTTCATCTGAGTTCAGAAACTATGTGTATTCTCTTAGCAGACAAAGTGATTGAATGAAGAATTTAACCCTAATCTTACCACTTTCTTTATAACGAATCTCACCATGTTGTGAAGCTCTCAGTCACTTATGAGAATTCCGGGAATAATTAAAATGTCATTGCGTTTGTTTATAGATTACTTTCATGTATATAACGAACAGAACATATCAAATGCAAGCCATTTATATTTTGGAAATACGTGGCAAGATTAGGATAAAAAAAAATTCAAAATTGCATTTTTGCTAGGGTTCTATGCAAAAAAATATAATTTTTGATAAAATCTGCACCAAGTGTTGTCTTGGAAAATAATACCCTTTGTTCGAAGAAAGATCGAATCCTTCGCTTGAACTGCAACCAAGTCCTGTTCAGAAGAAATGCGGAAAATTTTGTGCGTTCTTCAGAAATCGTACCAGTTGGGTTTAAACGTAGAATTTTGAGAAAAAAACAGTTAAAATTTGGAAATAACAGTAGCAGATAAAGCAGTAGTTGGGGTCTCCGAAAGCTCCATCGCCCAACATTTTACTCTGACTGACGAAGAATTTTAGAAAAATATTTTAGGCTTTTTTTACTACTAAATAATATTATTATTATGGATTTAGGTAGGGAATAAATTCTAAGACTAAATTCTTAAAGCACTAACATCTACGGTTATCGGCTTTGAAAACTCTACTGCCCTTGGGATACTATACTATACTATAAGATAAAAAAAAAGTGCTTTTTGTAAGTTTGAGGTCTTTGTAACCCTTTAAGTAAATAATCGAAACACATTTTATTTGACCTGCACTTTGACTAGAATTCCGAGGCGGATTTATGCCTATGACCAGTTATTACGAGTTTCATTGTGAAATATATTGAAAGTTTTTAGTATTTCTGTAAGGATGCCTTTGACTTTGAAATTTTTGTGAACATGTTCGTAAGATGATGATTATAAGCATCAACTTGGGAAGTGCCCATTAGTATGTTTGTGATTGTTGGAAAATTCCAATTCAGTTCATACATTTATTTTTTTTTTATGACCAGTTAGTCGGGGAATGCTCCCTATAGGTGCGGTTACATCGGTGAGCCGGAAGGGTGGTAAGAAGAGAGGCAAGGAGAAAGAGAACGTGGTATGTTGGACTTGACAGTGTAGATATCAGTTAGGGTAGAAGAGGCCACGGACGGCAGTTTTCACAGGCGACTTTGGATAAGGTCTCGCTGTTTTCCAAGGAAAGGCATTATAAGTATTATACGTCACGAAATGAAGCTGTGACTTCTCTACCTGAAAGCACTATCTTTGTAAGCAACTTTGGAATTTGAGCAGATGTGCCAAATAAAAAAAAAAAAATGCCATGAGGTTAACTTATTGTAGTGCATTACGAGTTGCTTTAGCATGATGACGTTTAATGTCATAAGACATAGATTTTGCACGCAATGTTAGTCGCCCTCAACAGTGAGGTGACATACAATCCCCGCTGTATTTGTCAGACATTATTTGTGCTGATGAACACGATCGACAAACCATTATCTGCTTGAGTAAGGCTTCTGTTCCTATGGCAGCCTCAAGAAACCGAGTGTTCTGTTGCGAAAGGTAGTGATTAACGATGGACAATAAATGAAATAAAATATTTTATGGAATCATTTTCCGTAATAAACGTTAATTTTACTAAAAAGTCGACAGAAATTAATTCGCACTTCTGTCTATCTGTACATTGTGTCTAAAGCAATTTTATCTTCCATTCCTAATGGAACGAAAAAATTAATAAATTTTTCTTTCCTACCGACTGCAAGATATATACCATTGACTTCTAAACTTTTGAAGCATGAAAAAACCTAATAAAGATAATTTATATTTAATATATTGTATATGTATGCATGACTAAGTATTAACAACACCAACAACAGGAAAGGGGTAGAAGAGCGAAAACAAAAGAACTCTAAATTTATTTCTATGATATTGAAAATTAAAAAATAAACCTTTTTCTTCGTAATTTTGTTTTCTTTCAATTTTTTATTTCCCTGAAAATTCGTTCAAATTGTTTTTTGTTTCTGTTTTTACTGCTACGGTTAAAGAAAAACAATAACTGTAACAACCATATTACGGTGGCAACAATAACGCAAAATTGTTGTTTTGCAAAGTGGAACAATTCTTAAGAGTATATGACTGTTGTTGTTTGAATTTTAGTGTTGTCAAGGTGTGTGCGCGCGTACGTATGCGAACGTATGTTTGTCTGTGCATGTTCTCTACAATATTTCTCGTCTTACTTGTTTTCTTAGTCAAGCTTTCTTTCTATTTTCATTGTGTTGTGCCGTTTTCTTTTTTTTTTTTTTCGGGATGTCTGTGTGGGTACGAGGCGATTTTTTATTGTATTATTTTTTTTTTTTTTGTCTTGAACGGTACTGCAAATGTGTTCACCTCCTTGATTTTAAAATTTATGTGCTTTCGTTTTATAGCGAAAAACTTTTGCAATATTTTCTCAAACGTTTTCGTGGTGAATTGAATCGCATACGATAAACATTTTGCGGATGGCGACCAAAAACTGTACAACGCCGGCTGAACCAGTGCTAAGTTACGACCGACATTGGCAGCAGCACCTAGTCGGTAGTTTAACATTTTTCTAAAAAGTTTCTCTTACTATTTTCTTCATTTTCTTTTCTCAAACGTTTTCGTGTGCGTTGAAAATAAATTCTTGCTATCGTTCTCTATACAGTATATTAAGTTAGTAAAAGCGTTTGTTTGCTTACATAATATATATGGAGATATGTATCAAGTATAAAGTAAAAGTCGATGGCAGGTATCTTCAATTCGTCTTATCCTTTATGTTGTTCTCTCGTTAGTTTTGTTTTCGTTTATTCATCTGTTCATGCGTTTGTGGGTAAAAATAACCCTTTGGCGTCTAACGCTACAGCAAATGTTCTTTTTGTTAAAGTTGCATGAAAAAATTCTTACCTTTTAGTTTTCTTTAGAGAAATCCCCTCTAGAGTCGCTCAGAATATCATAGAAAGGATATTTTGCATCATTGCTTGCAATGTCTTAAAATCTACAGCATAATGTTACCCCTTAAACGCCTGGGCTCCTCCCTATATTTTCTTGACTTTGAGCAAAGCGAGACGTGAGCACGTAAGCACAGAAGCACGCGCAACGTAAGCACTTTTAAAATTATTATTTACCTGAATAAATATTTGGCATTTTAATTACGTGAGGTATAATACATACAATGTGCACTTACAGCTACACACAGCAAATCTAACACATGCGTACGTTTATGTGAAACAAATAAAACCACTAAAATATCCATGTGGCTGTGTGCTAGTAAAGAATGGTAAGAGAAATACCAGGTGAACTATATACATATAGATATGAATGTAAAAACAACCATCAATGCTATATACAGGAGCGTACGGGAGAATATATGTTTGTGTGTATGTACATACTATATGCATTAGTTCATTGAAGTTTGTTATAATTGAATTAACACCGTTTTCATTACATTGACTTTGAGGTGAAAAATGTAGTGCGGTCGGTGATTTCATTTTCTTTTTTTGTTATTTGTAGAAGAAAAAAATGCATTGAAATTTATCAGTTCATGTCTATGATAATTTGTAAATAATAAACAAAAATCTATATGTAATACATGAATATATTTATGCATATTAATTTATTTTTTTTTATACAAAAATATCTCCTCATATGTTTCTTATATTTATAGACAGAAAAAAATTTCAAATTCTTTTAAACTTACAGATATTTATTATGGGAGACATTAGTCTACTAGGTATGTAAATCTAAAACCGGATGGCCTTATAATTTCCTAGAAGGATTTTCAACTCACAATAATGCAAGTTTCATATAACAGGGTAGTCTGTCGATGTCTGTGGAAAAAAGAGTATTCGCCAATAGCAGTATTTTTAACTCGAACGACAATCTTCCCTCGAACGACAGTCTTCCCTCGAACGACAGTCTTCCCTCGAACGACAGTCTTCCCTCGAAGTTAGTTCTTTTTGCTTTATACCGTTTCTCGGAATAAAATGTGGATATATTGTGAAGAGTCCCAAATTTTCACCGGTAGGCTTAGGTGTATCAACCATGCCTTTTGCTAAGGCAGAAAGACGATACTCAGTGTTTGATGGAATTAGGAGGTTGTGGTCTCTCAGAGTTTGATGAAACCAAACCAATACCAAAAGCTACTAAAATCTATTAATCGATTTGAACGGTCCCATGGTCAAAATACGGGCAGAATATCAACAAGGGCGCGGCCACGGCTCACTATTGCATAGTCTACACCAGTGTACACCAGTTATTTATATATCTTTTTTTTAAAATAGTTCATTACACGGAAAGTGGTCGAAAAAGTGGACCGATACGAACCACTTTCAGTAGCGTTCTTCCTTAGGCCGGATTGCGTCGTTTTACCAAATTTTCACCTTTCTCTTTAAAAGACTGTACACAATTTGTTTTCCCCTTTCTAAGTTTCATAACACCGATAATTTGCAGCTCTTTCCCCCACAATGGGTTAATCTAACTTATAATTTTATACCTTTGTGGAATCGCGATAGATGCAAAACTGAAGACACTAAGCTGAAATTTGGCGCAGATATTCCTTAGTTGATGAGAAATCCAAGATTAAGGAAGACGTGTGAACTGCCAGCATGCATGTCAGCCTCAAAAAAACACTGACTGCTTATTCCTATTTTCCATCACAACTTTCGATCGTGCGCGGATAATCCCTAAAATGTGTTACACAAATATGCGTTAGAGTCGCATGGATCATCTTATGCTGTAAGTATTTTAAATTAAATTAAAATAGGAAAAAAACATAAAATTAAACATAAGTAAAAAAATAAAATTGGACGGAAAAAATGTTCTACGCTGCAGAATAGATTCGTACCCATAGCCTACAATCATATGGTTTTTTTACAGGTAACCTTCTCAGAGTATGGTATTGTGCAAAACGGTTTCCTTCTAATACGAAAAGAAAATTACGGTCAGCCTCTTATAACGGCATTTGTACAACGCGATAAGAGGAGTTTTGTTTAGCTCTACATTACGTTATATGAACGTTATATGAACGTTTTAGATTACATTACGTAATATGAACGCATAATACATAGAAATACCAAGAATTTCACTACGTGTGCATGTTAATTGAAAGAAAACCCATCTATTGATAGAGGAAGGTAGAGGAAGCTTGGAAGCGATCTTCTATTTGTATTAAGATCTAAGGTCGTAAGCAATCAAAATTTATCTTTTATAGGTGCATAAACTTTTTACTTTTAAAATTTAAAATTGAATTTAAAAGTACTTTCTTCTATCGATTGCAATGAAATTTTTAGCTTAAGCTAGTCATTAAGTTTATTGGTCATTTGTAAAAGAGCTAAAGAACAGCTTGGATTTTTTTTTTTTTTATTTTTTATTTTTTTTTTTTTTTATGAACTACATATGTCACATGTAATTGTTGTTTGTTTTTAAGCTCCCATACGATCGCAATAGGGTTTGAACATATGTTCAGTGTTTTTCGTTTTTGCAAAATTCTTAACAAACGATTTAACAGCAAAAAGAACATAATAAATAAATATTGATTCTCAACAATTTTAATTGCAGCCACCAGCACCGCAATACAAATCTTTCTATTTTTGCTTTTCTACTTCTTTCGACCGTTTTTATTATTATTATTGTTGTTGTTGTTGTTGTTGTTGAACATATTAATACTATATGTTTGATTATAGAATGGGGTTCTTTTATATCGAATTGAAAAAGACCCACACTGCCAGAGAGAGAAGAGGTTACTTTTATAGCAAGAAATAACGTTGCTACACAAACATTATGCGCACCAAGTGAGCATATGTATGTATGTATGTATATGTATGCATGTAACCACAAACAGACAAACAAGTATTCTTAAAAACCCCTGCAGCCATAACTGCATATAAGTAAAAGGCAAAAAATGGAAAAATAAAAACAAATATCTTCATGCTAGCCAGCCATGTGGTGATTTGTTTTTTATTTTTATTCTGTTTTTTTTTTATTTTATTATTAAATACTTATGTTGTTCTTCTTGTTTGCAATTGTAAAATGTATATAAATATATATATATGTATATAAATATATGTACCATTATTTCATTTCGTTATTTATGCAGGGAATCTTATGAATCTATAGGTATTTATACACATGTGCATATGCAATGCAATTTCAATTGTATTGGTCAATATTGGTGATTCCATATGGTTTCATATGGGTTTTCTTTTCTTTTCTTTTCTTTTCATTTTTTTTTTAATTTTATATACGATTTGTACTTTGAATTGAGCGAGAGGCAATATTAAGATTAAGTTTTGATTTGTCTGATGGTCGATATAGAGAAATGTTCGGGGGCAAAAACAATTTCTGTTTCTCAACTATGCTAAATAAGTTCATGCAGATGTTAAAAGCGATATATTAATTGCGTGAACTCATTTATACGAAGTGTATTTAAATCCATCCACACTCTCTCTGTTTTAATCGATAACTCTTAATATAACTTTCAACGAAGAACAGAAGTAAGTGATCCATATTCGGTTAATTATTTTCCTCACGCCTTACAATGTTTCATATAACGAGGACATATAGTACTAATGTTACCACTACGAGTAATACGCATCAAAGCATTCATAACCATTAACCATCATGGGATTTTAAACTGACTGGACTGTTATCTGCTAACATACAATATCTAGATTTCTTAATGGGACCAATTTAGAGAGTCTTCAATACTGCGGCAAAAGTGGAAGTTTATAAAACGTTAGATCTGTAGATAGTGAGAGAATGATATATAAAATAATTGTGCAATTGGTTTAATGTTTGGCAATTTTTTATGACTTGGTATAAAGCCCAGCATGGTTGCCACATTAGATGGATCCTATGTAGAAAAGCCTTATGTGAAGATGCCTTTTTTTTGCAACATGTAACTAAACATCGAAAAAATATCGAATTTGTTTAGAAGTTGGGAACATACTACGAAGAGGTAAAATGTAAAGGTGGTGGCTTAGACTCACCAAAACAGAGGTCACTTCTAATTGTCGACACGTGTCATGGAATCTTTACTTATTTGTACAGCTAACGCAACTCTCAATGATGCCTAGATATAAATCTTACATAAGATTTTATTCGAATTTTAAATAATAAGTTGTGGCGCTTACTGCCGTGGAAAATCGTTTTTGAAGGTAGGCAAAAAAAACCTTTTGCATCGTGCCCCTAAAAGTAGAGTTTACAAGAAAAGCATTGCGTCTTTAGAAGTAACCTTTAAAAGGACTCAGTTTACATTGGTTTTTTTGTTAATTTCTTCTTTTCATGAGGACAACACTCAGAGGATGTTCTCTGTTCGTGCAACGTAGCGAGAATTAGAAATAAAAAGAAGAAGATATGAAGGCAGTGTGCGCAGACCAGTGGGTGTGTGCCGAATCGCTAAGTGTTATACATAACTGAGCACTCACTATGTCTGCGATCAAAGTAAACTTTACCGCGATCTTGAGATTGAAGCAACCCGCGAACAGAGCTTGGTAGTCTTTTTCTTTTTTCTTCTTCTTCATCTTTTTCTTTCGTTTCTTACCTACTCGGTTATTCATGCGGACAGTTGGCAGTGTGGCGACGATTGGAGGAGATGCTTATAGGCATGTTGAAGGATGCATCAAATTAATTACTTAAAAGCGCGCGTATGCCCGCTTGTTCGATAAACAGTATACTCTTCTGTTGTTGAAAATTTTCAAGTCTCAACCATAATATGAATAATTGGAGCTTGGAGCATATGTTTTAAATTTGGGGCCCTAAATTAGTCTTGAATATAAAAGTTTAAGTTTCAAATTTTAAATCCCTTTTCGATCATATTTTTGTGCGATTTTTAATAAATTCTTTTTTGAAAAGGTGGATATGGAAAATTGGTTCTAAGCTGATCGTTTACCGGTTGTTAGAATTTTCATATTGAAATACTTCTTATATAGTAGCTTCAGACTTGTTTGTTAATGTGGTTTTCAATGCTATTTGTTTTCAGGATGCACCTTAACTTGTCTGTCTGTTCGTCTATCCAACGGTTTAGTATCTCTGGTAAACATTCCCCCGTTCGCAAATATGAAGATATCGCTGACAAATTTTGCAAAAGAATTCGAAAATGGCCTAAACTGGTCAAAGGACACGACAGCAACGCCTACAACCTAAGCCTATGCAGCAAAAATTGTGAACACTTTTGCTTTTTTGCTATTGGACTTCGTTTCGCTTAGTTGAGTCGATTCTCTCATGTTTTCGTTTATGGATTGCCATCATAAGAAATTATAAGAAATTTACGAAAGTTACTGTTACCAAAGTTACTCGATCCTGAATGTGGTTTAGCGAACTTTATACTTTCCTGGGATCTACGTGAACATCTAACAGTTCAAACAAGTGCTCCTTTTAAGTTAAAACAAAATGGTTTACACCAATTTCATAATTTTTTTCAAATATTTCAATAAAGTTTTAAGAGATTAGGGCTATCAGGTCCCAATTCTCCCAGACTTACAAAAACTTAAAATAGTTGATTCATTTTGTGAGGTTACCGCGGCATGGAAGAATATAATTTATATAAATTCTATGCATATATTAATATATTATATTAGGGTAGCGCGCTATTTTGCTTTCAGATGGATTTGATGCATTTAATAAATGAAATAATTTAAGAAAAAAAAATTGTAAAAAATCTTTCGTTTCCATACAGCAATGCAAAGAAAAATGCTGGCAATAATACCAACGGATTGGTAGCATGTTCACGTCTTACACATTAACACATCTTGTTACTTTAAGGAACAGCTCTCTGGGGGCCTACATTTGTCTGCATCTAATGATCTTCTAATGGAAAAAGAAAGAAAGAAAAAAAAAAAAAAAAACTCAGCGATACAGGCCACCGCCATCACTTAAGTCATTAGCAATGACAATTGCTTGTGCATGAAATATTTAATACTTATATGCGTACGTGTCGTTGTTCTAAGATTAATCCAAGGAAATAAAATCTACAACTTTAAATATTCGTTATAAACGTAAAGTTTTTTCTCTCTTTAAAAATTTTCTTTATACCGTAAATTTTCATGTCCATATCCATTGTTAGTAAATATTCTATTTATGAATGCATGCAACTACATAAGTATTCTATGAATTTGAAATCGTCACTGCATGAATTATCAAACAGCTATACACATGCAAGTACGTACGTATGTACGTACGTACGTAGATAGACGTATGCGTATACAAATAAGAGTAAATATACATTCTAAACACATTTACAGACATATGTATTTATTTATAACATTCCTATAGGCATCATTTTAGTATCTTTTCTTTATTGCGGGGGTTTGGTGTTAAAAACCATTTTTTATATGGTTTTTTTTTCGTTTTTCGTTTTTCGTTTTTTTTTTCTTTTGATTTTTGTTTTTATTTTCATTTTTTGTTTGTTGCTATCGAAAACAATCCGGGAGCTATATTTGCCACCAAAAATACATTTTACGGTCGGGGCACAATAATAAAATAACAGCACAGTAGCGATATAACATTAACAACAAATATCTCGACGCGGATACGTATTCATGTACATCTTCGAACGAGAGTGAGAGAGAAAATGAACAATTCATGCATATAAACGTATAGTAAGCAGAAGAAGTGCTTAAACCAAATTGCATTCATATATAGTTTCATTTCAAGAAAGCATTTGTGTGTAAATATAAATTGAATTAAAAGCAGTTCCGCGCTGTGCGGTGGTCGCGTGATGTTTTCTACTGCTTTCAATTCGGTTCTATTCAGTTACTTGGTTCATCATATTGCTTTTCTCAACTCTTATTTAGATGCAAATTTGTATATATAAATATATAAATACATATATACGCATATAAATAAATATATATATCAATATAATCTGTATGTTTACTCTATATACACAGCTCTAGATTTTTTATCTTATTAGTAGCAGTACAAGTAGTAGTAGTAGCAGTACAAGTAGTAGTAGTAGCAGT
>KK502526.1:526822-568979 GCA_000688735.1 Glossina austeni | reverse complement strand
CAGTAGCAGTAGCATTTGTAGTAGAAGTAGTAATAGTAGAAATGGTAGCAACAGTAGCAGTAGCATTTGTAGTAGAAGTAGTAATAGTAGAAATGGTAGCAACAGTAGCATTAGCACTTGTGGTAGAAGCAGTAATAGTAGAAATGGTAGCAACAGTAGCAGTACCATTTGTAGCAGAAGTAGTAATAGTAGTAGCAGTAGTAGCACCAGTAGGAGAATCAGTTGTAGTAACGATATCAGCAGTAGCAGTAGCAAAATTAGTGATAGTGATAGTAGCATCGGTGGTAGTCATAATAGCGTTAGTAGCAGTAATAGCCGCGTACGAATAATTATTTATCTCATCCAGATTTAAGTTTAGAATTTGTTTTTTTTTTTCTGGTTATTGTTGTTCTTAGGGATTTTTATTCGGGTGTATTTTTTGCTCATTTATTTCGTTTGCTATGTTGCTTGTTGCTATTGTAGTTAAGTACTTTCGTAAAGTAAAAGCAATATTATGGTTAAAACAGCACATATAAATATATATAAAGATATGTACATACACGAATAGTTTTTTTTTTTTTTACATGTTGAGGCATCCAAGCATTCATGTATTTAGCATATATGGATGACACGTTCTTCGTTAGCCTCAAGTTAACGATTCCTGCTACAAATTTTATTATATGTGTACGGAAAATTCTCTTTTTTATATACATTTCTTTTTTAGTTATATACATTTTATGATCAGAAGATGACATTTAGCCAAGCAAGTATTTTGTTATTATACAGCCTAGGGCAAAACATTAGCAATTTTTGTTTTTTTTTTTTCTTTAAAGATAAGTCGTTAATTTTGAGATGTATTTTTAAAGACTCCCAGATATTTACTTTAGACTTTAAAGACTATTAGATGTTTACATATTTTTTCTTTTGTTTTTTCCGATAACAAGAATAAGAGTTTTTAAGAGTTTTGATTGATTGATATTCTGTGAATTATAAAGAGAGCCTTGATATCTGTTTATGACGCTAGATTAGATGAAGCGCTGGAGCAAGAACTAATTTCTTTAAGAAGTTTATTTTGTTCAATCTATACAGTGCTTCAAATTAAAAAATTTAAAGTAAGATTTAAAAATTTAAGTAAGAAGAGGAATATTCGGAGGTACTGCTGAAAAGAAAATCTCGTTTTGAGGGTAAAACATTTCACAAACGTGCCAATAAAACTTTAAACCGCAATTCACTGCTCAAAACTACAATTGAAATTGGAAAGAGATGCACCTATTCAGGTATAAAAGAATTAGAGACTAATCAAGTAATCGCTAGAGCTAGTTTTGTGTTAATTTTCGACGTTGACTCTTGACTTTTAAGCTTCCAGCGGATAGGCTTGGTCTCAAGGTTTAAGTTACATGCTTTACTTGGGTTAATGAAATTTTAGTCTCACATGGGAAATGTATACCTTATGTGTTATTTTAATGGGTGCCTAGTGCCTAGTGTATTTAATTAACAGATGAAACATTATTTTTCAAAATTATCTCAGCGGCATTTTGTGTTTATATCGCATTTTATGTACTGTACCAGTCATAGTGTGGATATATAAAGTTTGTCCGGATATCAGCAACAAGCAGAAGAACTTAGATCGTCATCATCTTTGTTTATACCACTCGACTTAGCATAATTTTCTTAATCGATTTAATCATGTCTGTTCGTGTGTCCGTCTGTACATTTGTGTTCAAGTTTTGCATCATAATTTTTGAAATATTTTGTTGAATTTTGGTTCACTAACGTGTTTCAGTTCAAGGACAAATGTTAGTGAAAGTGGAAGTTGGAGTGGGACAACTTTTTCGACCACTTCCTATATAATGCCTTATTTTGAATAATTGTATTAACCGAAGCAGTGTAGGGTATTTAGTGGTGGGCCGTGGTCGTTTACTTTTTTTAGGAAACATTTTACATTTACAATATTTCTTGACAAAAATGTCCGGAAGGTAGTATTTTGGCGTATTAAATGAATTTGGGAAATTTGGATCGGGTAGAGTCATTTTGTGAACCCCCCTCGGCTTGAATGTTTTTGAAAAAAATGTATAGCAACAGCGTGTTATTTTTCGTATTTTATAATAAAGAAAGTGATGTGACAAATAAATTTATTATTTTAAATTTGGGCTTTATAGGCTTGTTCGTCGAAACGCCCTTTTACAAAATTTACGGCAGGAAAGTGACCTTTTTTTTTTAGCAACAAAATTTTTCATTTGCTTATCACAAAGCCACGTAAAGAGTTGCACTCTTTCACATACATGAAGTGGTATAAGGTACGTAGCGAAGGACTTGCTTAGAACATTTTAAATAATTTATTTTACTATTTTCTTTAAATGTTTTAGCTACTTAAGGCACTTGCCATTGCATCGTTAATGAAAACCAAAACGAAATAAATACCAATAACAAATATATAAATATATGATATATGACAAATATATAAATATATGATTCTTGTTGATAGTTTGCTACTTGAAGATAACAATTTAAGATTGCGAATAATGTCTTTCTAAGCAGCATTTTCTAGACAGTTTTCTTTTCAGCATCTCATACTTTTTTGACTCTTATAAGTAACTCCTCATTTAACTTTGACATTGGGCTTGGACTTGGTGAATTTTAAATTAAAATAGACGGTTTGATCGAGTGATCGGAGTATAACAATACTTGTGTTTACATTCGTAATTTCTTTACCTTACAAGATTACAATTTACTTCAATTTTAATTCAGTCTTAGTACAAGAGTATTTTGCTGTGTTGTTGGCAAAATTCTAATTAATAAGAAGCCAGCAACAAACAAATCTTCTCCACACGATTGGAAAAAGCAAAAAAAAAAAAAAATATACGAAATATAAATGGTAACATATATAATGATAAGTCCATGGACTTGGTAAGAAAACAACTTTTCTTTTTAGAAAATTCATATCAAAGGTTTGTTAAAACCTCTTAAAATGCGCATGAGAAAATTCTTTTTCCATTACGAAAGCAACTTTGTCGTCGTCAATAAGCTGCCTTTTGATACATGGTTTCCCACTCAGGTATCGACTTTAATTTTCAATATTTTTTTGATGTTCTCTGAGTTTAATCATCCGTCTCGGTGCTTAAGACACTATTTAAACTTAGCAAACCACCGATAATTGCTGTTTTCAATGGGGAAGAGTTGGAATAAAATTGTTGTACGATGTTGATAATATATGTATACGATCACAAGAAAAAATTTACTAATCAATGTAGAGGTGAATTCATTATATTTAAAAAGTATTTCAATTGGCACAGTCCGGCTGTATTACAAATGACAAAACAGCTTTCAACGAATTTTTTTTACAAGTTACTCTCGTTCCAGATACTCCTACAACACTCTGTAGCTTGAGATGAAATTTTTGACTATCATCAAAAGAGGAGAGAGGATAATACCATAAATGTGTTTTGACCTGACTTTAAACTGTTTAAAATAATTATATGCTTTTGATCAACATGGATGATCAACAACGGAATCCTTAGCTGTTTATTTGTCTGGCCTTTAATTCTTCGTCAGCTTTTTTATCTGTCCCTTCCATTAGAGTGTACTGCGTTGGTTTGTGCTGGTTGGCGCTGGTTCCTCCATTTGCCCACTTGCCTATCTGCCTCCCTCTTACTGAACGCTGCTCCTTTTTACCTGTCCGTCCGTGCGTTCACCCATCTTTCAGTTCACCCGTAGTTTGTCAATTAGCGTTTCTGCTTGTTTGTTCGAACATTTTGGTTTCAGAGATCCTCTGCCAGCTTGTTTGCCTTTTCGCTAGTTGGGGTCTCCTTACGCCCTTACCCCTTGCTCTATCTGTTTCCTTATCTGTCAATTCCATGCCCATAAGCCCGTTAGTGTACGCTGTTACATGTTTATTCATAAGTGCTTTTCCGCGACCATCTGTCCGTAGTTTGGAAATGCACATATTTTAGTGGAAAATTGAAAACCGGTAAATGAATTTTAGGTGTTATAGTAAAAATCTGCTTAGACATCTTTATGATTTAGAGAACGAATTGCTTCTTAAGATGAGAGATTTCTTGCACAAAACTGGGCTAAAATATTTTACTTCGAAATCGGAATAAAAGTGTTTTGCTTTCTACTGTACATATCTACATATAAGTTCGTGTACACAAATTTTGTAAGAAATTTAAAATTTTCTATTGGGAAATTTATTTACTCAAAGGAAAAATCTGATTTTCCATTTATTGAAAATTTATAGTTATGATCAATTTTTGATTAACACGTGGTGCGGATAAAACATTCGTTATATTATTATAGTTGTTCTATTCGCACATATACATATGATGTATATGCAAATAAACGTATCGTATATGTATGTGAAAAGGCACATTGCCTCTCTCTCTCTCTCATCCTCTCTACCCATGCGTTAAGGTCATTAGTATTTGTAAATGGTATTCGCTTAATAAAATTCTTTAATAAAAATTTTTATGATGAAATTGTACTAAAACTTATATTCGCTTATTCGGTTTATAGTAAGTTTAACTGTAAGCATCGATATATGTTTGCAAAATTCTAGAAATGGAAAGTATAAAATCTTGGCTATTTGCCCGTTACAGCGTGTTACCAACTTGAAGGTATTTGAAAAACAAATTTATGTGAGTATAAATATGTCTTAATTTGTATATAGTTTGTGCCAACACACTAAACGAGGTAAAAGAGATGCTGGCCAACATCATCACTATCTTCAAAAAAGAAAATACAACATCAACACATATATGAATGAGTCAAAAAGCTGTACATATTACATATACATATACATATACATATACATATATATATATATGAATGTATATAAAAAAAGTAATCAAATGAAATTAAGTGAAACGAAAACAGAAACGACAAAATGGAAAAAAAAAAAAAAATTGTTTTGAAATTTGTTCGTCATCGCATTTCGTATATACCGGCAAAAATATTATATAGAATTCTCTCATTTCTTTAAAGCATGAGTAAGAAATATATGAGTTTCCTCGTACACTTGAGAATTCAATAATAAAATTCGTATCGTATTGTGGCTGGTGTGGGGAGTTTATGTATTACACAAGTGTGTTGAGTTTCCTTCTTTCAGTGGGCATTTCTAAGTATAGAACGAGTAGTTCGAGTAGACATAGAGTTTGCGCAGGACGGTTCACAAAAAGATCGAGAATTTGTCTTTTTTTTTTTTCTTTTTTTTTTCTTTCTTTAACGGAAGATATATTAACTCAGACGAAAATGATCATCGTGTAGCTTGTACTTTTTCATTTTTTGCTTTAAATATATTTTGGGAAATTCAAAGACGTATACATTAGCACACACACACACACACACACATACATATATACATGCCTATGCATACATATATATATATATATATATATATATTTACGGATACTTTGTTATGGCTATGAGGATTAATATTATTTTTGTAGAATTTTATACACTCTTATGGAAAAGGGGCGTACTACTGGTGGAGGCTGTATAAGTGCGGTGTCTATGTGATGGTAGTGTAATATCATGGCGAACCTGAGACAAAGTAGAGAATTTTGCATTTTTGTGTGCATTGCTCATTTTGAAGTCGAACTGAACAGATCATTTTTATTATTATTAGTGTGAAGATGAAATTTGTGGTGTTTTGGAGCCTTATAGGCTCCAAAAGATCTTGACATATATGTATATACATATGTATATATATATATATATATTTTTATATACATATATACATATATATACATGCATATATGTATATAATATATATATGTGTATAATAAAGTAAGAATATATAAGTAAAAAAAAAAAAAGAAATTATTTTTTTTTTTAAATTAAATTTTCAATATCAAAAGTAAAAAACTAAAATGTTATAATAGTGCTTTGAAGTGTTTGAAAGTGTTGAAGTAAATTGGATTAAACTTTTCAAGTATTTTTTCTCAACTACGAAAAAGAAATTCTTACATAATTGTTGTTTAAAATTGTTGTAAGTGTTGGAAATAATTTTTTTATTTTTTATTAATAAATAAATTCTGCTTGAAAAGGTGTATAATTATCCAAAATAACTGATAAATAAGATAAATGAGATAATATTTAAAAGATTATTTCTTTATATCTTGACATTGGTGATAATTGTAGTCGCGATAGTGTTAGTGCGAGTGATGATGGAATTAAATCGGCCCACGTACACTCTACATATCAAATGTCATAATTCATGTTTCATGACAGATATAGATCTATTGCTCTCCTTCCCTCTCTCCATTTGTCTATGCCTGTTTCATTCGTTCGAACTGCGTATGCGAATAGCATCAATCTCTTGGTATTAACGTAAAATTTGAGTAGATGTGGTGAGGGGTATATCCATGTATGAATGTATGTGTGCTTACATCTAACAGGGACTTTCGTGTCTTTTTTTTTTTTTGTTTCTACTGATTTCGTGTGTGTTTAGTCGCTGTCTTTTTGACAAAAAGTATTTTTCAATTTTGCTAAAAAAAGCTTCGTCTTTATATGCATGCAAAAGTCTATGTGTCTCTCTCTCTGTATGTATGTATGTGTGTATGTGTGTGTATGTGTGTGAGTGTGTATGTTTAGAGCACAATGACTTTTTGCCAGGCCAACATTAGATAGCTAACCGAGCAAATTAAATAGACCTCTAGTGTATTGCACGCTGTCTCGTAGCATCATTATCTCTGGCCTGTGTTACTATTTATGGAGAACATTAGAAACTTTACGATATGCAAGTGTACGCATACATGGACACTCTAATACATTCACCTAATCACTTTTCTTGTATTAGCTCGTAAGTATTTGTATTTGTTTTTGGGCCGGTGTAAAAAATCTAAATGTTCTAAAAATACACACAAGGAGAACAAAAAAACGAAAAGAGATGTTCGTTTATTTCGGTATTTTTCCGCTTAACTTTTCACATTTGTCTCGTTGCTAGGAATACATTTCAATTTCATTTGCTCATTCCCGAGGTCGACGTATGTCATAATTTATGTTTTTAGTTTGTTTTCTAGTTTAACCATAAATTTTCAGCTTTTCTTTTTTTTCATCGTTTTTCATTTAATTTTGCAATTTTTATGTTTTTGCGAAATGTTGCATGAAATTCCACTAATAAGCTAAAATATTTATGAGAAAATGAAGGTGCAATTTTTTCGCAATTGTTAAGGTCAACAAAACATCCAACATTCGTTCATGCTAATATGAGTTTTGAGGTTTAAATAGTTGAAAATTTTATTTGTTTATAATTCTTATACAATTCTATACAATTTTATATATTACTTGTTAAAAAAAAAAAAAACAAAGATAAATAACTAAATGGTACATAAAAGACGAATATGCTAACATTACGGCGAACCCGTGATACTCAATGGTTTGAGAAGATTTATAAAAATTTCAAATTTTAGAGTTATAGAAAGCATCCGGTTTTTTTTCGCAAGCACGTTCTTAGATTAACAATGCGTACTTTTGAAATGAACTCAGTAAACATTTGTATCACCACAGCAATAGCTGCTATAACTTCTAAGTTACACTTTCCTGTCAATTACGGGCAAATCGGGTGGCTATGGGTTTATAATATCTATCCTAATTTTCAGCTGTGTATCTCACTTCTTGCGACAATAATGATAAGGACTGCTAGACGGACGGACGGACCGACGGCCAGGAAGACGGATTCCGAGCAGACGAATAAATAGGCATTGCTAAATAGACTCAGAAGCCAGTGCTTCATCTATGGACATATGCGTACACATTTATATATATATGTAAAACATTTTTTTTTGTGTCACCTTTATGTTACAAAAATAATGACAGTTCGCGCATACCTTTATACTGGGCTCAATATGTACAACGTGTATAAAAATAGCTTTAAATAATTTGTATATGTTAGGAAAATTGGGAAAATTTAGAATTCGAAAAAATATTTTTAATTAATTTTTTGGAAGTTCTTAGATTTATTTCAAAAAATATATATTATTATGTTCAGTTTAATGAATACTTTGAACAGATTTAATGCTATATTTTATATTCATACTATATGGATATATATATACTATATTTATGTAGATATGCGTATCAACATTTATATATATATATACGTATCAAAAATTTTTGCAAGCTTTGTCTGCGTGTGGAAAAAGAGAATTTTATTTAAATTATAAGCGTACATTGGGCAAAAGCCTTCATTGAATAGTTTTTAGTAATATTTTACTAAACAAAGGTAATTCGATATATGCTTTTATCAGTTTTAAGTTTTCATGCAACAGACTTTATTTATTATCGGCTAGTGAACACTTTAGAAAAGTTTTTTTTTTAAGTTTTAAAAGAAGAATTAAAAGAAGAATTAATGTCCTTGACCTAGAAGAAAGAGCTGCTTATTCAAATAAACTAATTTGGTTTTCCAAAAACCGAATTATTGACTTGGTTCTCCTATGCAGTCACTTTGAAATGCAGAGTTTCATAATTTCGAGTTTTACATGAGATTTCAAAATTTGTCTTAATAAAATCTCTTTTCCAAGTATAAAAAACAGACAAATCGGATCAAGGATTTGTAATTAGAGAAGAATCATACTTGTATATGAATATTATCTTTACTTAATACAATGAGCTACAAGCAAATCGTATAAAAATAGTATTTAAAATATATGAGATATAAGAGCCATATGTTGAGTAATTCGGTTCAGCATACCGTGAAGTGCTAAAGTGTCTGCTGAAGTAAAGATAGTATGCTATGTGGGCAACGCAGCAATGAATATTAAAATGTTCTGCAAAGATAATCATATTCTTATTAGAAATCACTGAAGACCGCTAAGCAGTGGGGGGTTTTATATAAAGCTTTGTTGTAATATTCGCAAGTAGCTCAAATTGTATTGCTATTCATTCAATTAGGATTGAAAGTTACAACTTTTGCTCTTGAATTCCTCCATTGCGCAGCACTAAAGACGTTCACCGTCAAAGTAAGAGGAACACAGTTTAAGAGATATATATAAAAAAGGGTTGTCTTATGGCAGTGTTATTGTGGCGGGGGATTTACTGGGTATTAATGGGCAGTCGGAGGTTAAATCGTTCTCGATAATTAAATTTTAGTTATTTAAAATTTTAAATTAACAAGAGATTAAGCCGAACGTTCACACCCCTTCAGCCATGTTTAAACGATTCCATGCTAAGTAAGACGTTATTGATGACGCAGCATTAATTTTCTGCGAAAGTTATATATGTAATTATATAAGAAGTTCTCAAGCGCTTTTGTACAAGTGGAGATGTGTCACAGACAATATTAAATATCAATAAATCTCACACACATCACAAAATTTTCTTGCGATTTAACATTTTCCGACATGATGAAATTTACTTAGGGATCCCTAAATTGATACTTTTTCCAAAAGTGTTATTGAAAATAATTATTGATTGAACTTGATCCATGTTTAAACCGTAATAGCCAAATAGAGTTCAATCTCCTTCTCTACCACTCGGCTTCTTCAAAGCAATACAATGGCACAGTAGTACTTTAATGTTAATTTTAGTACTCGTCGACCCGTGTTCCCTTAATATTAAATAATATTTTTTTAAATTCCTTTCTTTTTGCCGATTAAGTGAAATAACAAACACTTTACTGTAATTAAAAATATGAAAAATTTGATTTAAAGAAGAAATGAAAAGAAATGAAAAAAAAAAGAAAAACACATATGCCATAAAAGATCCTATTATTGACGTCAATGTATTTATAAAATAAATTTTGTAACATAAACATGACTAAGAAATTTTAATTTAATAGAAAATTGAATTTCCTATAAATAATTGGAAAAAAACCATACACGTAGTGTAATTGCAAAAAAAAAAAAAAATTGAAAGAAGCTTTAGACAAACGTACAACGTGATTTTACTAAACAACAATCTTACATCAAATGCATTCACATAACTCTATGTATGTTCATCGTTACAGTTGAAATACTTGATATTTTACATAAATGCATGCAAAGTACATATCAAAAGGGATTACAATACTAATTAAATGTAATTAAATATGAAAATTATAGATCCAAATGTTTAAAATGCATGGGGAAGGATATCAATTGACATGTGAACACAATTTATAAAAATATTATAGTTTGGAGATTGACTTCAACGCACTTACAATACATTATAATAAACGTATGCATGTATTTTCTCGTTATATGAATTTAACAGAAAAAAACAAAATAACACAAAATGTACTTTTGTAATGTACATCAATAGAAACAAGTTGTTATTTAAATCATCGGGGCATAAAGTATAAATTATTTTACATTTATTGAAAATAATGTAATTATTATAGCAATGTAGGCAGGAAGAAAGCCGTATACTGCAACTCGACGACTTTTATTAGCCTTAATTTCTTCTTCTCTTTTCTTTTTTTCTTTCGTTACCTTTGAAGTAGTGGTATTGCTAGCATCTTTACAAGATTACTGGTTTAGGCGCAAAGAAAATTATCTCATGCAAGAAATTTCACATAAAAGAGAGAAATTTTTTGATATTGGCCAAGTTAAATAGTATGTAGTAAATATCCAAAATTTGCAACGAAGCATATAAAGCAAATATTCGGCATTGATTTGTTGTTTGAGGATATTGAGGAAAGATGAAGAAAAAAGCATTAATGAAATGAATTATTAATACGTATTAGTATGTGATACCATCTCACAAGCTGTTCAACTTTTCAAGTCTTCCAAGCAGTGGCTTTTCAAAATTAACAGAAGTAAGAATGCAGCAGAATATTCAATCGATAGCTAATCTATTTGACTTATATTATACCCTTAAGCATATAGAAGTGGTAAATTTATATATTTATTTATTTTTGAATGAATAAAGTTGTGGTTATTTTTCATAGAAATCAATTAAAAAATGTATGGAAATTTCTCAGATATTCCTTTTTATTGTTCAATAGTGCATTTTATAGTGAAAATGTTTAAGGTGTAAATGTTACTGGCTCCGTTTACATTACTGAAATGATAATAAACTCATTGAATGAATTCTCCAGTGTTTTGTTTTTGTATGCAATGAAAATATTCAGAGCGCGTTCTTTTCATTTCTAAGGTTGTCAGTGTAGCTTTAACGTAGAGAACCCATATAAACCAATATCTTATCTCTTATATGTTCCGTTAAGTATAAAGGATTTTACTTTTAAGCTTGGCATAGTTATGAATTATGCGTTTGTACTTACCAATCTTTCGATAGATTTATTACATTTTCATAGTTTGACTGAAAAAGAGAAATGATATGAATGACAAATTTAATCATGCAATAAATGTTTAACATAACATTAATTATGACGGGCAAGCAAAGCAGAAACAGAGAGAAAAAATGACGAGCGCGGGATTGACAAGAAGAGAGAGAGAGATAGGGAGAGAGAGCGAGAGCGAAATCAGTCATTAGCCATTTCCGGTTAGTGCCAGCATGCATCATGCAGCATGTGCTCATCGTAATTCATATTTTTAAACGATGATGAGAATTTAATTTTAAATTTTTATCAACATTTAGTAAAAAACAAAAAACAAAAAAAACAAAACAAGAAAAGAAAAACAAGTTTGTTGCAGTCTATAATAAATTTACTAAAGAATTTTTCTAAGGAATTTTTCTCGTATCTTTTACTATTTTTTTTTTTTTTTTTTTGTTTATATTTCAAAATGCAATTAAAACGGAGGCAGGAAAGAAAGAAAGTACATAAACACAAAAAATCCATACGCACAATCCGCAACATATGCTATAAACATGTGATTTGTGTTTTTGTTTTGTTGAAATTCCCGCATTTCAGGAGCAGCGTAAAAAATTTTTACATTAAAATATACATATGTATGTAAGGATCAATGAACGTAATCACACATATTGTTAACACATGATGAGCAGACATGAATAAAAGTGATGTGTTTAAGCGAGTGACTTTTAAGATGAGTTACTTTGCAAAATGCAATTGAACTAAATTCATTAAGAAGAAGAGAGAGACGAGAACATGAAAAAGGTCTTTACTTGTATCGTATTTCCTCTGCCTTTGAATAAATAAATTTGAGAAGATGTCTTTACTTTCTTTGTCGCGTATTTCAAAAAAAAAAAAAAACAAGGCGGACGACACTAGACAAAATAAATTCATACTAAATACTTAAAGTAATGCATTAGGCTACTGCTTCTTTTCAATTTTAACTTTAATTTATTTTCGTTGCACAGTTTCGGTTGAACAAAGCAACTGAAAAGCAACAAAAAGATTTCTTACACTGTCCTCTTATCGCAATTATTTCGAACAACGCATCTAGTATTTTTTGTATTTTTCGGCAAAATTGGTGACTCAATGGAAGGGTAATAATAGCTAACTCCCAGTTTCATTTTGACAAAGAAGAAATTATTGCGTACATATTGTGTGAATTTTCAATCTCTCCTTAAACGCTTAACAATGAAAAGTAACACATAATCAATGACTGTTCGTGAAAAGTAAGCACACTCGATACTAGAAAGTAAGGATCATCGCTATGCAAAACGCTTTCTTGTCTGCTTTGTTAATAGCCGTTGCATTTTTCGTTACATCGTTTTTTGTGTTTGGGATTCAAAGCTATTGCTTTAGGAAGCGATTAAATTGCTTTTGTATTTGCTTTTCGAACTTGCTTCACCTGCTCTAGCCGAAGACTTGCGCAAGTTTGTTTGGTGTTTCTTCGGCGAAAGTCGGCTATCATGTCGTAGCTGTGTTAAAAAGCGCTTTTTTCCGCACCTCTTAGAGGCTGTAAGAGATTCATTACTTTTTAGGAATAGGACGTAGCTGATCTCGCTGCCTCTGCCCATGGCATTTTTTCCTCCTTTTTCAGCGGCAATTGCAACAAATTGTAAATGCAACTGTAAATTTTAAACGACAACGAAAGGAAAGTTTTAACCTTAGCGAAGTTTGTTTAGATTATAGCGCAATGCAAGAGAAATGTAAGAAATGCAAGACATATACTTGATGGATTTGGGTTTCATTTTTTCTTTAGGTGGGTAGAACAGGCGATATTTATTCAAGTTTGCCTTCAATTGTTCCGCTGGCTATGATTGCTTCTTGTGTATTTGCTAAGCTTTAGCAAATGGAAAGGTGAGAAGAAATAAGAAAAATTGTTAGAACATAACCTGAAAAGGATCGAAGGGACTTAATATAAATTTTACTAAATAAGTAAGTGCGAGATTTTCAAATATAAAACTTTCGCTGACTATCGGTGTCAGTCTGTGAACAAATTTAATATAGCAGTAGATAACAAAAGGGCCCGACTGCGTAAGATTCTTTTACGACTTTTAAATAATTGACAAACCTTGTTTACTTATTGTGGCGGATGTAGAAAACATTGGTGCTGAAATATTGAACATGCAGACAGTTGCTATCCCCTTTTCTCAAGTGCTACCCTAACATGATTTAAGCAGAGGCCGTTCTACATATGTTTTCCTTTTTTTTTTGTTTAGTTATATAAACGTCCTAAGACTTGACATCACATGCGTAGTCTTCAAGTACCTATGCTCAGCTTGAGTACGATTCTCTCGTTTAATTCTAATGTGCTGTTTACTAAAATGTCTTGAAAACAATCCCCCTAACAAAGATCTCAGACTAACAATAATT
Source organism: Glossina austeni (assembly GCA_000688735.1). Lineage (NCBI taxonomy): Eukaryota > Metazoa > Arthropoda > Insecta > Diptera > Glossinidae > Glossina > Glossina austeni. Next base: position 555,400 of record KK502526.1, on the reverse strand, counting down.
TATAAATAAATTGTATATAAGCTTGTGTTAATAATTGAAGTGAGTAACAGTCGAGTTTTAACATTGAACTCAAAAACATTTTATTTTATTTTATTTTTGTTTTAAAGAAGCTTATTTAAAAAATAATTATAAACATTGAAAAACATTTTTATAAACGACGATCTTCCATATAAAATATAATGTTTGAGCTCAAGCATTGCGCCAGATGCTGGCATGAATCATATGCGTGCGGCTTGTGTTTGATTTGTTTAGCGTAAAAATATAAAAAAAAAAAAAAAAAGATATAAAAAAACTAACAAAAGATTTACGTATATTTGAACTTAAAAAGAGAAGAAAAGTAAAATCCATCATAAATTGTGCATTTTTTTTTGTTTTTTTTTACAGCATTTAAAACGTTTTCAAAAACTTTTAGACACTATGTGTTCTATGGCATATTTACAGTCAAGCGTATGTGTTTTACATCCATGTGTCTCAAAACTAAGTAAATGTATGCTTAATACTAAAAGATTCCAAAAATATTGCAAAGTATGCTTTGTAAGGATTTCGCAAAAATATGAAAAGTATAAGCAATGGGTCGCAAGAAAGAAACCCAAAATGCATTCTGAGGCAATAAATAAATACTGTCATAAAAACTAATATGAAAAATAAAATTTTAGTTTCATATGACTATTGGATACTCTACAGAAAAGTGCTAATCTGTTATGTAATCACGTGTCAGATAGTTCGCAAGTTTTAGACGAGATTAACAATTTTTATAAATAAAGTGGGGAGAGCTTACGCTTCGTCTTTAGAAGCTAGAAGAAGTCAATGCTGATATTTGTTAAAGAAATGGCGTTTTGGTTAGTACTTAAGGGGAAACCTAATAAAAATTCTAAATTTTTTATTGAAAGGCCCCCTTTTTGCTGCCATATCAATTAAAAGGTGCTAAAAGTTAAGAATGTTACATAAAATAGGGAAAGAGCTTTGCGGATTCATGGATATTGAAATGTTTTCGCTCGGAAGCGTTTCATGTCTTACTAAATTTTTTGAGATTTTTACATTTCATCGAATCAAAGACTCCCAGCTTTAGAACTATTTTCAGACTGTTCATATATCTTCGAGCATTACGTCTCTCAAAATTAACGACATTAAGTCTCAAACAGTTAAATCTTAAAGACATAAGCTTCTCATAATTAAGTCTGAAGGCTTATGGCTTTAACCTTGATGGGCTCTTTAACTTAAGCTTGGGCATGGGGAAAGAGTTGTAAGTCTTAACAAGTTTTATGTTCTCGAGCTTAGAGTTTAAATATAGTTTGAAAAGAAAACTTTTAAAGGCACAAACATACACAATGAACTTTGAAATCTCAAGTCTAAAGCTCGATAAAATCCAAAAAGCTTAACAACTCTCGGTAAGGACAGTTTACACTTTTAAGGTCTGAACTAAAAAAACTCTAGTTTCAAAGGGTTATAATGTGTTGAAGGGGCTTTCGAATTTTGTCCAGTTTCGTTTATTTGAGTTTTGATCTCGATGTTTTTCAAACCAAATGCACTGTAAGAATATTGTGTATATCGTGTACATGGAAAATATAATGTGATGTATGGTTTTTTTCTTAATACACTCAATTACTCGGGATATGCTCTCTGCAAGTGTAATATGTCGATAGTTAGAAAAGAAGTGTGGCAAGAGATATGAAAACGTAATGAGAGTGTGCCTAAATAGTAAGTGTTATGACTTTACGACATATTGAAGAGATTTAAAAATTTTGAAGCATATTAATTAGACATTTAGTCGTCGTCTGTCCGTCCGCACTTCTTCTTTAAAATGCATTATGAATCTAAAACTTCAATGGTATATTGTATTGTTGCTTTTGTTGCACTGGCATCAGATGTATGTTCATTAACATCCGCAAATACGTGTTAGGAACCACCAAAGAGTATATACTATTAATAAGTGCATCGTAGTCAGTTAATCTGCAAGGTATAGGACTAACTTACGTGCGGAATTTACAAATGGAGTTGACACAAACCTCCTAGTGACTGTCATATGTTAATATGTTTCCCTCTCAGCCTATTCTTTAATGAAGTTTCCAATGTGGCGGAAACTGGGAAAACTTGAAAATTGTTGAACATATGTACTAAGCTCCACCTCACAAAGTAAGTTTGAAAATAGGCGCAAGCCCGCTTTGGTTGAAAGTACTATAACTTTCGTAAAAAGCGATAGAGCGAACACATTAGAAAGAAATTTATATCGTAACTACTCGCCGTAAAAAGCGATAGAGTGAATACATTAGAAAGAAATTTATATCGTTATGACTACTCGTCATAAACAAAAACATCGCACTGAAAAAAACCTAAAAAGTTTTTTATTATTTCTTTTTCAAGTAGGCGTTCATTATTTGGCTAAAGATGAATGAAATGATTTTTTACGTGCTTATCCTAAACGATGAGCAAAGTGAAACTAGAAGAAAGTAGAATACGTTTTAAACGTTTAGATTGTAGACGCATTGAACTTGTTCAGTGGAACATCGAACAGTTGGGATTGAGTAGCTTCGAAGCCCACTACACGTAACACTGGCCATCTTCTATCACAGACTCTATGTTAGCTCATATCTTTAGGCGTCTATCTGTCACTTGACTAGAAGGACACAAATGACATCAGACCGGTCGTATCTGTTCTAAATGATTCCGTTTTTGAAATGAATAAAATTACTTAACCTTTTGTAGGGAGCTGGAAAGAAATGTAATTTCACACTACCAAAAAAAAAAAAAAACAAAAGGGAAAAAAGAAAATTTGTACAGAAGTCAAGGTAGAGAATGGAAAAAGTGTCAGTTAATAAGTCAATTGTTGACTTCTGTTTTTATAGCAACGCTTTGTTTCATTTCATTGCAAACTGCATAATAAACTTATTTTATTTATTTTTTTTGTTGAGTATCAAAAAGCCTTTAAAATATTTTTTTACTGAAAACCAACACATTGATCCCAATGCAGCTTAGCCGAACAAAAACGCGGTTATTTCGCTCTGTTTGTGCCGTTGTCAGTATGCTTTTTTTAAAAAATAAATTCATAAATTTAGTGTATATTGTGTATTGCATAGTTCAGTGTACGATTATGTTATGTAGCGAATTAAAAAAACATTTTTATGAGCTGTGTGTGTGTGTGTTTTTTTTTGTGCTTGTGGTATTTTTCACACAAAATAACAGTAAAAAGAGGGAAGAAAGAAACGAAAATAAACATAAAGGGTCTCACATATATGTACAGATAGATATGTTACACGCTTACTTATGTGTTTTTTTTTTTAACATAGGGTATTATTTTGTAGTGAGAACAATTCTTAAAAGTCTTACATATATATCTTGTATATGCAATAGCGAGATAGCATTACAATTTAAAGTAACGACCTAAGGTAAGTTAAACTTCGCAGCTTATGCTTTGCCAATTCATATTGTGTCAGAGTTGGAGATTAAGGCCAAAGAGAATCCATCTATGTTAGCTTAAGTCTATCTTAATATTTTTATGTTCATGATCACGGTTTAATAGGGATCAAAGTACGTTTGAATGAATTTGCAATAGATGGCGTTTCTAAGATTGAATTCCAAGAGCGATGAGCTGTCCCCTGCCTATGCAATAGTTGATACCACAGGACAAGTCCAAGTTAATCAAGTCCGGCACAAAAGCCCATCAACAATTGCAACCGAAGCTAGAGCTGTTCTTCAACGGCATAAACGTTGCACGCAAAACTGAAGCTAAATCGGTTATCTTTACGAATGGATTTGCCGGTCATAGAAGCTATCCGTAACCCTTTAAATTTCAACTGGAACACTATTTACAAAGTAAGGAATACCATAGAGACTAATGGAGATAAAATTAAACTCTTTTTGTGTGTCGAGCCATGGTAGGCTCTTGGGAAATGAGCGTGCAGACGTAGTAGCCAATGCCGTTGCTTCAACACCTTTAGGTATGGACAGCACAATTGAAAAGTTTGACCCTCAAAAATATATTAGAAAAAAAGTTATGGAGAGAGTCGACGAAAAAGTAGACAGTGCTACCCTCCACACTACTCGCATGTCCGAATTTCATAGCACGTAAAGAAAATCAAAACCAAAACATTTGAAAGAATCCGCGTTAGCCATACCATTGCGACATACGAATGCATCCTTAAGAAATCCACTGCTTCAATTTGCAATTGCGGACAAAATCTTACGTTTAAACATATACGCTGTGAACGCCAAAACTCTTTCAATATTTGAAGATAAGCAAAGCCTTGGTTGTTAGCGTTCATCTCCATCTTTGAATTGAAGAGGCATAGCAAAGCTTAAATTCTCGCTACGTGCTATTTTCTCAAAGTGTGTAGTCAAATAGTCGAGTTCTGTGCCAAGAAGCAAGCCCTCTTTCAGGGAACCTCTGTTTCTCACGCCCAATTAAAGGTAAGGTACTATGACAGTTGATAAATGATGAAACAATATTCGAAGTGCAAGAAGTCCTGATTCAGGCCAATCCATTAAAGATAAGAGTAAACGGAGCATCTGGCTTGAAATTCTTTGTCTAACCAAGACAGCAATAAGTACAGTGGCTATCATTCGACATTACGTTCAACAATTAATTTTTTTAGCGCATACCTTCACAAAAGTTCCTTTAAAACTTCCTTATTCCTCTGCTTTATGTACATAAATACTTATGGTTAGTGAAACCGATTTTTTTGTTGTATGGAAATTATGTTGTATGGAAGTTATGTGTTGATTTAGTATTGTCACTTAGAACATCGAATGCAATCTTATATTCCTAGTTAGTTTAGCTAAATTCGTTGATAGGTCCACCAATAGGAAAATATTTGAAAATGTAGTTTTTTTTTTATTATGCCCTACACCAGTTATTGCACAAGCGCATATTAATTTTGTACGGGTGTATACAACACCCAAAAGGACTTGACATGGGCCCACTTTTTATTATGTCAATTTCGAATCACTTTCGAAACTTTGCTGTCCGTCTGTCTGTCTGATTTTTTATGGTCATCTGTTGAAGATATTTTGATAAATTTTGGTGTTTTGGTCCAAGGGCGAATCCTATTGAATTTCGTTCGGATTGTTTTTGCGACTACTGCCCCCAAGTCGTTATATGAGCGACTATATTAAGCGAACTGCTGTAGGGCTCGCTACAATATTTTAACTCGTTTTGTTCTTTGCTTTATCTTACACACTGAGATGTATTCAATGAATACGAGAAAGTACGTATGTTATGTTATAAATGCTACGTTAAGGGATCGATGTAATATCTATCCTACGCAGCGTAAATACGTTATAGTTACATAACATACATAATAAAATACTTGTGATTACATGGGCGTGTATGTCATCTTTCAGATAAAAAACCTTAAGCAAGCATATGCATCTTATTTTATAGGTAACTTCTGGTCCACGCTTACTGTAAGCAGTGCTCAGTGGGATAGTTACGCTTATAAAGCAAGTATGTTTTTGAATTACTTGAAACAAGCATATAAACATTATCAGGCAACAAAACATGCTCCATATTTCCGTGTAGGCAGAGCACTGGCATATGGTATTTTGTGACTATACAACAGAATACATTTGTTGGGATCGGATGCTTTACACACAACTCTTTACATTATTTATATAATTTAAATGAGTGTACAATAGTATGTTTCAAATTTATGCAATGTAGCTTATCTTACCTTAAGGGCAATGGCTGCGTAAGTTATGTAAAAGTTACGCATTACGTAACTGTGCTTGCATAGTGTGTTAGAGTCAGTGAAACTTTCATTCAGTGTAATTTTTTCTTTAATACGAACAGAAAAGAGAGATGATATAACTTTGAAAGAATTTCTTAAAAAATTCTTCATATCGTAGGGATCAAAAGGGTCGGTCCAAGCTGTTCGGTTCGGCTTTTAGCTATATATTTTTTTTTATCACGTATTTTGCTGTTTTGGTAACATTTTTTGTGAAATTCTTCGCTTTTAATGCATTCGGAAAAGAATAAACTAAACAAAAAAAATTGAAAATTTTGTTACGCTAGTCGAAGACGGATTTTCAATGCTTTACGCTTTTCGTTTACAAAGCTTTCTAACCTACATATTGTTACCTAAAATACATATATAGTACACATACACATTGAGCTAACGAAGTAAAAAAAAAAAAAAAAACTTTAATCTTATCAAAGAATGCCTTTGGCTCCAATCCTTTACCGTAAGTTGTAAGTTGCTTAATATATTCATTTTTTTTGTTAGCTTTCATTGCATTCGAATGCCTTTTATTCATAAAAGTAATGAAATAACAATTTAAACGATGAAAAAAATGTGTTGTTTTATCCAAGTGTAACACGCAATATTATGAGACGAAAAAAAAAAAAAACAAAATGAAATAAATAAAATTTCTGCGAATTTGTTATTATTATTTTTTTCTCTTTTTCAAGCCTTTGAAAGTTCCATGCTTCCTTGCATTCAATAGTATTTAAATTCGCATATGGAATGTAAAGAAGTATGGAGCGATATCTGGCAGTACAACGATTTACTTTAACTTGTGTACATAAGCACATAAGGACCAAGTGACCGTGATCGAGTTGTGTGAGTAGATGTTGAATAAAAACAAAAAAAAAAAAAAAACTGAGTAAAGAACCTACACAGTTAACATTTGTGTTATCTAATAAAAAAAAAAAAAAAACTAAAAATAAAAGAAAAAAAAATTGAAATAGTTTTTATTACAAGTTTGTGTTCTTTTTTTTTCTTTTTTTTTTTTAAGGGCGAAAAAGAAAAGTGTTATTACTGGCATATGATATTTATTTTGTTGTGAAAAAAATATTTTTGCAATAGTAATGAAAAACAAAAATAAAAAAAATGGAAAATATTTTAATGGTGTCTGATGAAATTTTAAATTTAATTGAAAAATTTTACATAAAATTGATAAAAAAAGGTGAAATATTAAAGGAAATAAATAAATATATTTTTTGCTTTCATTTGTTTATTTGCAATTAACTCTTATCAATGGCAGCAAATTTACTTCACGCCGTTCCCCGTAACTGACATCCAGAAATTTATTTAGGATACTTTTTAATTAAGTAAAGATCATATATCTTTATTTAAAAAAATTTGATAAAGAAACTGTTGAGTTCAATCAATAAATTAAGACAAACAAGTAAGAACATTATAGTCGGGCAAGGCCCTACACCACATTGTCTAACACAATTTTGTATGAAATTACTTTTACGGCTCAATTTTCATCACCACATATTAAAACGTAGACTTTTCTGCTCTACAAAGGATCAATTTTCCTGAAAGTACTTATTAAGGTAGGATCCAAGAAACAGGCTGAGATGGTCCACACATGGTACAGTTAATTTTTTTATATTAAGTTACTCTTATGATGTAATTTTCATCATGAAGCATTCCGTTATATGAGAAAGGGTTCATAAATTGCCCCATCTGGTCCAATGTTTTCGTACCATTTTGAAATGCCGAAATCACTGCCACTTGCCACTCTTGCCGAAAAATTTTAAAAATTGAAATTTTTTTCCATATGACGAATTTTCAGAATAGGGCGTTATAAGGGGAGTGGTCGAAAAAGTAGACCGATCCGAACCATTCAATAGCATTCGTCCTTGGGTCAAAACATAATCCTGTACCAAATTTCATTTCGTCACCTGTACCTTGAACACAATTCTATGTGGACATACTTCAGACGGACAGACAGGCCTAGATCAATTCGGATTATGATTTTGAATCGATGGGTATAATAAAAGATGGATCTACCTTAAGGCCTTTTGCGTGTTACATCCGCCCGCATTAATTTAATAGACTCCGTGCCACAAGTACAAGCGTAGTGTACAACAAAAACAAATTCTTCTTTAGCAGAGTTTATTTGTGTTACGATTACGACTGAATTTATGTTTACGGCTATGGATTACGTTTATGTTTAAATTTATGCTTTAAAACAATTTGTCTTGTTCGGCCGTCTAAAATGAACTGAAGTCATTATTAAAATTCTCTCCTCTTACAAGTACTAACAACTGTAAAGTCTTTACAGTTCTTAGGACATGCAAGCGACGAGATTGCTTTTGCGTTACAAAATATACAAAGCGTAAGCAAATAAAATTTGACGGCGATAACAGAAATTAAGAAAATTTATGTCACTTGTAAGTAAATGCTCCGATAATTCGAGCAAGTGCATCCAATGATCTTTCCCCATATTTTAGTCCCAGAATTTATTTCTTTTATATAACTATATTATGATGATAAGAATGTCTTTTCAAACGCTATATTCAACGACCTTTTTCTAGACGATATGTAATAGGCCGTATTTGCTATATTCTCTTTTTAGCATCGCGGTATACTTTTTAAGTTTTCTCATTTCGTTTTTTTTTTGTACTCTACACCACTTGTAGTGCATTAGCTTTGTGTGGATGTTTGCAAGACCCAGAAGGACTTGAGATAGACCTATGTTTTATTATACCGGTACGAGTTTGTCTGTCCGTCTTCTTTTGTAGTGTTCAACTTACTGGCTACAATTTCGTCAGTCCGTCTTCTTTTGTAGTCTTCAACTTACTGGTTACAATTTTTGAGATATTTCGATCAAATTGGGTTTCGGCTTAAAGACGAACGCTACGGAAAATAGTTCTGATCGGATCGCTTTTTCGAGCGCTTCTCATATAACATCTTATACTGAAAAGTCGTAGCTATAGCGTTTTTAATTTTTTGGTTTACGTTTTTTCGAGCTTGGCTGCACTCAGCCAGGGGCAGAGAAATGGATATAAATGCCTTTTTATGCAGTCTGATTGGATTCAAGACAGTTACAAAATAGTAAACAATTATTGCCAACATTTGAAATTTTTTAGTACACGTTTTGGTGAGAAAGTTACGAAAATGTGAAACATCTTTAAAGCGTTCGCTACCAAAGTTCCCTGAGGAAAACCTTCCCCACCGCCCAAGATTTTTTAAGTAATTGCACAACATCAATTACCTGTCGATGTTTAAAGCATTCTAAAAAAGTAAAATACGCGTTCATTTAAATTGTCCCATATATGGGAAGTCGGGCCATGAAACTGCTGCTTCACGTATCTATAAGACACAATTTTATCGTCGTCTTTCTCCGATGTTATAAGTTGTTGTCAACGCAATTAAGACGTCTGTCATATCATTACATGTTTAACATATATTTTTCTCTAATATTTATTAATTCTAGTCTAATAAGAGAAACTTTGTAAAGCTTTTGACGAAAATTCAAAAGTATTTTTCTTATATAGTAAATGAGTTTTGTGAAATCGAACATTTGGTCCTTTGTTGGAAAATTCTTGGTGAAAAATTGAAACAAGTGATTAACAAGGATTTTGTTTAAAGTTAACTTTAGTCGTAAGTCACGAAGAAGGCGGAGCAAATGGTAGTCGGGTTAAGCAAAGTCCAGGTTATGCCGTAAATGTATGACAATCTCTCAGCCAAGCTCCAAATTTTTAGCATACTCTTACTAATTAATTCTAAAAGTTTTGCCCGACTTGCATGACTCAATCACATCAGCTGATAATTGCATGGACCATGGAATCAATTATCTCTTCATTCATCAGCTTTGTGCTGCTTCATTGCATCGCGATTCTTTCTGTACATTATTGTCCTAAAGCAATTTGCGCAATATGTGTTACGCTTAACTTAGGCTTAACTTTAGTTCTGCTTCACAGCGATTTGCAGATGGAAATTCGTTCCATATCCAGCCTTTTGCGGCAAAATGTTTAAAACTTCGTTTTAGTTGATGTTTAATTTCAAAGCTAAGGTGAAATGTGCCGAAGTTTCTCAGTTCTTTGAGGAATTTCAGCAATTTTAGTACCAAACGGTCAACAAGAGCTCGTTGCCCTTCCCGCATCGCAAAAAGAGAACGAATGATTTGCTAGTTTTGATAAGGCATTTGTAGGAACTTTTACTCCAGATTTTAAAATAAAATAAAATTTTTCCAAATGCGAGCTAATTTTTTATTTATGGGCTGCTGCTTTTCACCAAATATTGTGGGGCTTAATAGTGTTAACGTCACTATTTGCAACATTACGTTATGAAGTATTCCACTGCCTAATCGAGGATCTACACTCAGTTGTAGTAATGTCCATAGCGAGCTATGTAATTAATTTTCATATTTTAATTAAAAAAAAAACTCATTTTTATTTTTTTGATATCTTTCGCTTTTTCTTAATTTGTCTCCTTGTCAGACAAACATCATGACAACTTATTTAACAGCAAGTACTTGAAGTCTTTGCTTTGCTATCTTGTGAGATGTCACTATAAAATGTACATAGGAAATAACAATAAAAGAAAGAGAAATAGAGAAGATTTGAAAAATCACATAAAAATCATTTTATTATTTATTTAATTTTAGATTTGCGCATCTAGTGTTAGGTTAGGACATGACTGTGCAGTAAATTCAAATTAATTAATGGTTGTTCAGCGCAAATATGACCAGCACAAGACAAACAATGATGACTCTCTTGCTGGAGTAAACAACGCATTATAAGTAATTCATGTAAATTTCGCTTAATTGTTGTTGTTGTTGTTGTATATATATATATAGTTTTTTTTTTTTTTTTGTATTTTTGGTCATGTTATATGGCAGCGGGCCATCTGTGAAATCACTGGGGAGTAAGTTTTTTTTTTATAATTTCGTTAAATGAGTATCCTGGGCTTTGGCGGTTAGTGTTCGTCTGTACACTAAATGGACATTCCGATAATGATAACGATGATGATTATGCATAATTATGACACATACAGAGAAAGAACGAGAAGAAGAAAGAAAAAACATTTAGCCACACTAGCTATATTTGTGTGTGTGTGTGCATGTGTGCGTACAGTAATTACGAGCAAATTACACTACGTTCATTTATGGATGGTTATACATAAATGACACGAATGTTGCTGTTGGTGTTTAGTCTAACTGTGGAGGATGTCTAATTTCATGGCTCAGCAATATTTGTACATAAAATGTGTTCGTTTATTTGGAATTGTTATTGTGTCTGTAGCTGTTGCTGCAGATGTATGCTACGCTGCTGCTGTTGTAGTTATAGCGATAGATGAACATGTATAGATGAACACTGTTAGTTAGTTAAGACACTTGATGGGTACCTTGGGGTTCAAATTGTGGCGACATGATGTTATAGTGTTTGTTGCATCGGGCGTTGAAATGTTGTCATATTTCAACACTACTCTTCACAGTTGATATTTTCTCGGCGCTAGCATGCTCAGAGAATCCATCCCTCTCCGTGCATGCATGCATGCATGTGTGTGTGTGTGTGTGTGTGTATGTGTCAGTAAGTGTGTCGATGTCACCCTAAATTGTTACAACATTATTTAATTGAATCTAATTGTGAAGCCAACGGTTTCAAATGCTTTAAAGCAAATTACAGCTAATGAGATTTGATGCATATGCACGTTTATGCGTATGTTAGAGAGTATGTGTAGTGGATGCAGGGAAAGGACATCATTTCACTGAATGCACGTATATGCATGGCTGCATTTATAAGAACGTTAGAAATTTCATAAGCACTGTTGGAAAATTGAAAATATTTTGCAAGTTGAAGACTTTCAAGCAATTTTTTTTTTTTTTTTTTATGTTGCTTTTATAAAATTAAATATAAAAACTTTATTTAAATTTACTTTCATTAAAAATGTATTTTCGTTTATATAAATTAAGTTACACGGTACACACTTATTATTATTATGTTACATGTGTCGCTCATCAATTTAATGCCAAGATTTTGTGCACAACGGTATTGTGATTTTATCCACTGTTGATCCTTACCAACATAGTTAAACTTTGCATACAAATTTTCCCATAGACTGATGCATCTGCATAGTTATTTTCTTTCCCTTTTACACTTGTGTTTCGATATGAGAAATAATTTTTTCATTTTCTTGCTCGTATATCTCGTTACGTTATATCCAGCAAAGTCTTTTAAAGTCTGTGCGAAATACATGGAAAATAACTGCAAAAATTTTTGTTGCTCTTTTTTATTACCTTTCGGATATAATATGCCGATCAATAATTCACGGGACTATTCGCCATATAGATACCGTCCCTAATGAACAATCCATTATATTTTTAGAGGCTGTGAAGTCTTAAATGGAACCTTTCAAATTGTTCTTTCATTTCGATCATTTGCTTATCATTTACGAGTTAGTGAAGCTACTTTTGTTATTTCTGCTGTTTTTTGATGGGGAAAAATATTGTTTAAACTGAGCAGTGATGTGGAAACTCTTCCCCATTGAATATAATAATTTGCTGATAGCTTACTGATTTTAAGGGTGAGACTACAGACACTGATGACATTGAATGCAGTGGACACCAGAAAGGGTTGAATAAGCCAAAAAAGATGAAAGAAATTGTGAAAATTATTATCGTTAATAGCCAAGTAAGCTTACAAGAGGTAGTCGACATCCTAGAGCCATCAAAAAGCAGACTACCTCACTATTTTGCTTCAAAGTTTGGTCATGAGAAAGTTATTTTTCACATTTTTCACACACCGTGGACACCCTATTACAAATCGATGACATAATTGCATGCATTGAAGATCGCGTTAAGGAAGTCAATCAAAATACTCTCAAGATTCGTTTTTCAGCGACTACTGTCTGTTTATAAATCTGAAAAGTATACCACAGAGAAAAGTGTTTGAGTCGAGTGATGAATTCATTGCTGAAACTGACGGAGAGTACTGAAAAATTGTTCCACAAAAAAGGCATCGAAGTGACAGAAAAAAGCTTTAACTTGATTCCACCATTCCCGAAGGAGATGATGTGGATAAAAAGATCCCAGTTTTTATAAGAGAAATATTTGCTTTTTATTTAATCCCGGAAATTATTGACTGATGTATTATGTAATTTACATATACGTCAGATAATTGATCGTTAAAAAATATTGGTTCGAATTTTTTTGCTAAAGCTCAATACTTTTTACTTTATTTAAAAAAATGTAAATTTTGTTACAAATGCCCCTCATCGTTTGTCATGACTTTGCATATTAACTGCATTAAAATATGATTTGACTGAGTGCTCGCGCGCGCTTGCACACACTCGTTAGACTGTACATCCGTTTAATGTCGGAAATTGTTGAAAAACTCTATTTATAAGGATTTCAAGAACTGAAAAACAAAATGAGAGCAACATGCGTACGTCTCGCAATATGTGAGTGGGTGCATGTATATGCATTGATGTGTTGTATATGTATGGCACTTGCTTATATGTATATATGTATTTTGTTATCAGAATCTTTTTTTGTTATTTTTATAAGGCTTTTATATAATTTTTTTATGTTGGGGAAGGCTTTTCATGCACTCATTAATTCATATTTCTCTAACCTGTATTTCATTTTCATTTTCATAAAAGTTTACTTTCACTGTTCTAAATTTAATGTTTTGTTGTTGCTTATGCCGATATCATTTTTATTACTATTGCGATAAAGTCGTAAGTAAAAGGCACAATCATATAAATCGCAAAACATGTTCTGGTTTTTATATAAACAAAGTTAAAAACAGCTGACAAGTGTTGTTGTCGTTTTGTAAAAGTCTGCAGCGTAGTAAATGTCTAATAAAGGCAACTAAGCTGAGTTTTCTCTTACCCTCAAGATCAGTCCAGTTAAGGCAAATTAGATTTTTAGATTAGGTTCCTATATAAATGTAGCATCTTTCGAAGTGACAGCGTGATACATTTTTGTTGTTTGTTTCCCGCACAATAATAGTTAATGAGCGGTATGGTCCCTTTATAGCAGTATAGTATAGTTACCCATGAATTAGTGACGAAACCCTTTCTGAAAAATTCGTGTCGGAGCTTACAACACTTGTCATGCTTGTGTCAATTTAAGGAAAAATTAATGCAGGAAAATCAGGAAAGAATATAACTTTTGTTCCGGAAAGTCTTACTGACCACCCGAACTTATACAATAGTTAGAGCTGGAGATGCTGTAAACCATGTCACATGAGAAAACAGTCGAACTACTGAAAACGAAGTTCGATAAAGGGCGTCCTTACTAAATAACAAAGCCTTACAGGTAGGCAAACCAGGTAATTACTAAAACACATACCTATTAGCACAGTATGAAGAATGTAATGAAATTAGTTAAATGTATTTATTTAATTTGGAAAAGTATGTCAAACTGTAAGCAAAACACAATGTAGGCTGTAAATGAATAAAATTCATACACGCCAACATATATGCGTTGAAGATGTGGAAAAATTGAAAAAGTAATTTTGTTAAATACCTGACATTTTAAATGGAGCCGTTCTTTGTTTTTTATTTATTATATCTTGTCCTACATAAGTTTGGAAATAATTTTATGTAATACTAAATGTTAAAGTGAATTATTTTGCAAAATCAAGCTCTTCACTTTAATTGTATGAATTTAATTGTAATGGAATTTTTTTAGATAGAGATAAACTCAAGTGTCTTTTAATTAACGTGAAATAATATTCAGCTTAGGAGATCATTAATAATAAAAGCCAAAAAAATCATAAAACTTTTTTTTTGGTGTTTGCACACATAAGACCGAAAAGTTGGGAAAAAGAGAGGTCGCTATATACAAAAAATGTGTACTCTAACTTTGAGAGAATTCATTGACTGAGAAATCATTAAATAGTTGGTTTTCTAGTCCACTATTCTTTAAGTGAAGATAAATTACACAATTATTGGAATGTAGTCACAAGTGAATTATAAATAAAGATACAAAAGCCTTTAATAGGACTTCCATATTCACTTTAAGAAGAATATTATGAGCTTATCATCTGTTAATTACTGACGTGTGACAAAGCTTTGCTTAGATATTTCTCGAGGTAACATTATAGGTGGCAAACTATTAGATCACATTGATGGTGTTGCTGTCCAGCAGCACTTGCCTGATTGTGTCAAACGAACATCTGCTTAAAAGGTGACATTTCAGCTTACGTTTTGTATCCTGATAGTTTTCTAATTCTTTGCTCGTGTAAAAAATTAGATTGATTTGAAAATGAGCGAAATATCTAAGAAACTACTAGAAATTTACTATAAAAAAGGGAAAGAAGGTGCAAAAAAAAAAATTGTGAAGTGTACGGTGAGAATGCTGTGAGTGAACTAAGGATAGAGGAGTGTTTTACTCGATTCTCTTTCGGAAAGATGCACTTCGCAGTCATTGAAGAAGTCGATGAAATTTTGGAACTGGTGGAGCAAGACCGGCACGCTCGGGTAATAGCGGACACATGACAGTTTGGAATGATTTGGAGAGGGCAGGTTGCAAAAAGCATTTCGAAACCGTGGAAGAAACCGGGGAGACTTTTCAATATGATTCATTATTAATGAAAATTCTGAATATTTGTTCAGCGTACTTACAAGGATATTGAAAAAATTTAAAATTTTATTGATAAATGTAAATGAATAAAAAGCTCTGGAGTAGTATGAACTAATTTCTGTACATAATTTTAATTTGAGATAATTTTTTGGCATAATTTTATACTTAAGTGTTGAGAACTTAAAGATGGTGTTGTTTTCATTACTTTGTAAAATGCCGACAATCTTTGTATTTTTCATTCAGTAAATTGTAGCGAGTTTCGCCACTTTGTAAAAGACAAGCGATAATTTCATGAAGTAAGTTATGGTCTACCCAAAGGTAGATCATGATGAACTTATTCCTATTAAAAAACGAGTAAAAACACTATTCTGGGCCACGGATCATCATTACATAGCCTATACCATCTGCCAGTTATACGCATGAGGACTTTTCGAAATAAGGTATTATATGGAAAAGGGTTGAAAAAATGATCCAATCCCGACCATTTTCAATAGTGTTTATTCTTTGTCCGAAAGAGGTTAGTATACAACATTTCATCAAAATATATAAAAAATTATGATTTGTAGGTTAAACGTAAGGAAACAAAATGGACAGACAAACTTAAATCGTTTTAGGAAGTGGTTCTGAATCGACCGATAGGAGGAAGAGTCTACCACAGGTGCTTTTGGCTGCTGCATACATTTACAAAAATTTAATATGCCCTTGGACCACATGTTGTGTAGGTTGTATTAAAAAGGAGAAGAATATGAAGAATTTTGTTGATTTACTAGTTTTGTCTCTTTAACCAAAATTTTGAAACAATTAGTGTTAGATTTGGACAAATCAAAATTGACATATCTGACCTATACATCTTCCAAATAAAATAAAATGTACATTCTTTTAACGCACCCACTGTATCATACAATGAAAATTTTTCAGGTTTTTTGTTTGCGGTTATTTTGAATTCAAGCAAATAAAGCAAAGCATTAAGCAAAAAAAAAACCAATTAGATATCGTTGCAGGTTAGATTTAGCGAGTTTGATTAATGACGCAAGGACAAATCATGGACTGAGGAAGCAATGTTCAAGCAGTAACTTGGTATATAAATTTTGCATATAATAAAATAATTGTATGCACATTCTTCGCTTAGTAGAGTAAATAGGTTCCTAATAAAATCGTGTAAATCGGAGATTAAAATTATTATATATGTAAAAAGAATCCTTGTGCAAATGAAAAACAACTATAAATGTAATGCACTTTTCATTTTGCATTTATTGGACATAAAATAAGAGGAACATATTTAAAAAACCATGAAATTTACAACTCAATCATGGAAAGCATAAAAATCGCAATTAAATTAATTTGTTGAATGAACAATGTAATGGACTCTGCGAGAAAAAAAGCGTTTTTTTTTTTTCAAAGAAAAAACGTTGAAAGAAAAATAAATGTTTATCCGCTTTTTTCTATTTATTTATATTATAAACGCAGGTTAGATGTTTTTGTTTGAAAATTCTGATCAAAAAAAACCGAGTAAAAACGAAAACGTACAAAACGAATAACGAGTGATGGATGTGCATTTAAAAGGTAAAGGTATAGCATTTATCGGTCGTGCATACACCTTCCGCTTTGTGAACAGGCTCTATTTCCCCTTCCCCGCTACTTTCGTGCACATATAGCGAACATTTTCTGAGTGAATTGTCTCAGAAAAAAAGAAAAAAACTTTAAATTTTTTTTTTTAAATTTATTTATTTATTTATTGTCTATATATTTTTAAAATGCATTTACAAAGTATGGCTTTCAAGGCTGCCAGATAACTTAGAACATATGCTCGACTGTACCGAAAATTCTATGGGACTTGAGATTTAAAATAGTGGTCATAGAGTCGGGATCCTTTGCTTGCTCGGCTACTCATGCGGATTTTTGTTTTTTGTTTCGTCACCAACAAAATGATAAAGTCGAGATATTACTTGCTTCTAGTAGACGAAGTAACATTTTTGCTTTTAATGTTCATGGCTACGAATTTTAATGATTTCTGTGGTAAGCTTAAGCATGTATTTCTTAAATCGGATTAAAACTCTGCAATATGTAAATTCGTTAACCGAAAGTAATTTTGTCAACGAACGTACGAACATAGTGCATGCTTGTAATAATGACACATCATACTTCGAACTCTTTATAACTTTCAATTATAAAATGTATTTATTATCATTCGTCTGCACATTGGTCTGTATAAAGTCTTATTAAAATTGATTTAATAAGATAGCAGTTGAACAAATTGACAAATTGTCATGGATTCAAAAGGACATTAAAATTGATTTACATGCGCATATATAGACAGAAAATATTTACTTATTATGCTAAATACTTTTAATACTTTCTACCGAAAAGGTATATCTTATGTATGTGCTTGTGTATGCGTATAAAAAAGGAAAAGACTTTTGTTTATTAATATATTAGCATATATGTGATTTGTAGAAACAGTGAAGTAAAGGAATAATTATAAAGTAAAATTAGATTTAATAGATGTTTGAACATAAGGACTTCTTTCATATCTTTCTTAATATTCTTGTGTGTCTTTAGATGTACGTTAGGGCAAAAATAAAATTAATAAATAGTTGAGTTTACATTTTGTATTGAATAGCAAACAAATATTTACACTTTAACCATACATAGCAAACATAGCTGGCTATGCATATATAGGGCAAAGACGCCTAAAAACTATCAGGATATGAAATAAAATTCATTTCATCAATAGGTTCAAATTTTGTGTTTTTTTTTTTTTAATTATATCTAATAGTTTTTAGACTAAGTTAAATTTCAATACATATGTGAGCCGTTTATTTTGAAAGTAGGGTAAGTCCATCTTTGAAAAAAGTGGAAAATATTAAGAATATATCAAAATTAATGTTATTTTGAACATGGTCGCTGAGGCATGATTACGTTGTCGTGTTTGACCAGAAAATTACGAACAAGTAATAACATAGGAACCGACTTCGCTGTCCCGCATATCATGCCCAGAACATCCGAAAGAATTGCATCGCATGAGCCAACATCCTCAGCATTTGCTCTAATATTGATTCGACGATGCTCCATAACAATTTCCTTCACTGCTTCAACGTTTTTGTCGATTATTAAAGTGCTGTGATGTCCAGGGCTTGCATCGTCATTAACTTCTTCTCCTTGATCCGTTAACATCTGCTAGCTTGATCCATTTATTTCGATAGCAAAAAATCGTCAATCGCAAACTAAAAATGCGTAATTGCTGATAATGTCAACATATGTTGGCTACATATACTAACATAAAAAAAGTAAACATTCGAAAATCGAAAGTTACCTTTTTTGTAACGGATCTTGTATAAGTTTGGTATAAAACTGCAACATCGAAAGATGAACTACCAACTTCTTGGTTGAAGTATATATACATACATATATATATATATGTAGGTATAAATACAAACATGCGACCAAAAATTGTCCCTTCCAGAAAATCATCATTGGTGGAAAACATAATCTGAAAGACCACTTACTTGTAAGAGGGATTCCAGGATATAACTTTGGGGTAATAAAATTTTAGTACATGAAATGAAACCCGAAACATCACCTTCCCCTCCATCCACTATTATAAGTGGTTTTAAAAAGAAAGGAAAATATCGATGAATAAACTGTAAATTAGTCACATATGTGCTGGATCAGATGCAGAGGGAACACATCATATAAAATAGAACGACAAGCTTAATTGATGATTATCCACCACAACGAGTGGTATTTGTGTTGTTTGTCATTTTGACTAATTAATAATAATAAAATTACACTAAAAATATTTATTAATCCCTTGCAACTGAGGGCTTCGGATCGGAACCATTTAAAGTTTGCCTTCAAATTCATGGGCTCCGCTATGGAGATGAGGCGAATAATTTTTTAGTTCATAACAAAGTGATATATATATCCGCTTATATGACGAAACATGCCGGGAATTGCGAGTGATATTGAACGGTCGAAAAGCGATAGAGAAGAACATACATAACACACATATCAGTTGTTTATATGTGAATATGATTTTGTTTTTGAAATTGCTTCGACTTGCTGGCAATAAATATGCAAAAAAATAAATAAATAAATTCAAGTACGAAGATTTAATTGTAATTAAAATTGTTGTAGGGTCTATTTTAGCATAAATTAATTAACAAAAGTGTAGATAAATACAATATATATTTATTCGATTTAATCATATTCATTATTTCCAGATTTGTTAATGTTGTTGTTTTAATGGTCAATCCAATTAAATTTAATTAATTAAGTTTAATTAGATTTAATAAGATTAAGTGTCTATTTCAGGCAAATGTGTTGAGGCCTTATATAAAGAGAATAATTGAACAATTTCGCAGTTCGGAACATTGTTTAGATACAAAGAGAATCTAAAATTCTATTGCCAAACTAGCCGGGCTAAGAAAAGTTTTAACAATGACCGATAAAAAGAAGTGAGTTTAGAAAAAGAAAAGCGACTTTTTTGTGTGTGCGAAAACTAGACCAAGTAGTTTAGAGAAATATACGGGCATAATCGATTTATACCTATACACATTTACGACTATCTCAACCCTATTCGGGTCCTTGGCATAAAATCTAAAATTAAATTTAATCTCGATATCTCTTTCCATAAATTCTCTCCCCTCGTCGCCTATGTCGTATCTTGTAACTTTTAAACATTAAAGCTTGTTATGATTCGCAAATCAAGTGTATATGTTCACTATTATCGGTTACCAAAACTTTCCACTTTTGCAGCGGGGTAGCCATTCACTTCTTGCTTGGATCTGCATTCGCTGCGTTTGCCCCTCTCTCCTAGATGTATGTATGCTTTCTTCCTTTCCTTTTTTTTTCGTTTGCAAATTTATAAATAAATTTTATTCGTTTTATTATAGCCAATAATGTACAACATTTCTGTGGGTGTGTGTAACATCTCAAAAGACTTGGCATAGACCCTTCCTTTATTATATCGATCGATTCAGAATATCTTGTCTCCTCAAGATTGTCAATGAATATGATACCATGCGTATGCCAAAATACCGACAGCATAATCTTCACAATCGGCTTTTGGCCTTTTCGTCGCTTTTGCCGATTGCAGTCCGCCCGTCCGATTGATGACTTGGCCGTGGAGTTTAGTGATGATCCCATGTTCTATCCATTGTCATATATCGCATGAAAAAATCCTTCTCACTTTACCCAAACGGCTCTAACGCGTTGTTGTTTTTCGTCAAAAGTGAGCAAGCGCGGCAGCCACTTTAAACAGATCTTTCCCATGGATATGCGTTCGTCATGAAATTTTGACATATAACGCTTGGAGGTTGTAGACTTCATATGAGCTTATTAACAGTGTTCCCATAAATGTATGAGACCGAGGACTTGCTGAGCAATGTGTACGTGACAATTTTTGATGCGACCTCTCAATGATTTTATTTGAAATTTTGCGCTACAAGACGAGCGTGGAAGCATTGGGTCCGCAGGACGCCATAATCAACAAGATATGAAATGCTGACGGGAAGGCTGGGAATATACCGAAATTATTGCGAGGTACGGCCATCCTAAGATGAAAGGACCTATGAAAATGCGAAAAATATGGTAATAGAAGAAACGTCATTGGAGGGGACGATGAAGAAAGAAGAATTTCATAAAAGTCATGCGAAATATTTTGGGTATGAAAGAATTTCCGAGAAGATTTGTTCTAAAGCTGCGCAATGCTTCAGAAATTTTCAACGAGAAACAACAATAACTTTTTCTTGCTTGTGAAATTTAAAAGAATAAGTAACGCAAAAGAGAAATTCGATGGTCGATGTAAGGACAATACGGAAAGCGATCCTAAAACTAGAAACACTTTTTGATAATTTTTTCTAATAATAATAATTTCTAAATTGGGAACTGCTTGACTGATATATTATACAGAATGATAAATTTAGGCTAACATAACGAAGTAAAGTTAGCTCTTAACGCCTATCAAAGTTTTGATATTTATTGGAAAGCAAATCCTTAAATACTTTGTATATCTAGTAACAGGAAAAGATTGATTTAACTCATTTTCAAAAGAAATGAAAGAAAAGAAAGCTAGGCATATTTACATATGTATATGTGTTTGTGGATTTGTTTGTCGAAAAAGGATTTTAACAACTTCTTAAATTAAACTAAGACATTTTTCAAATAAAACGTTAATTACAGCTTGTAGCACATATTCCAGAATGTTTGACAATTTCTTGTGGTCAGATATGGATATATATATATATATATATATATATGTAAATATATGAGCATATTTACATATGTATGTGTATGCAGTGTCGGTTTGTTTATTTTTTGCTGCATTCGCCTCATAATTCTGTCGGATGTAACCCAACAAAAAGCTCTTTTTCTAATGCCCTGCGGTTTTAGTGGGTTTTTACAGCTGGCTGCACTTGAACAAATCACTTGAAACATTTTAATTTATGTGGTCATACGGTAGGTTTTGTTTTTTATTCCCCAAAATAAAAAGAAAAACAAAATTTGTTTTTCTATATGTATATGTAGGCAAAACATTTAACTATGAAATATAATAGTTTTAATTAAAAATTGCGGTAAAGATTATTGCAAAATAAAATGAACAAATAAGAAAACACTAGTTTCGCTTACGACGAATTTTGAGTAATCTTCAGCTTGACATTAAACTTTCCCATCCGTTGTAAGAGGTCAGATAGTCTCTATGTCTAATATCTATGCCTGCTTTGATTGCGTGATCTTACGAAGCCTGCTGGCCTGTTAAGTAATTTAAATAAAAGTTCTCTTGCATACCAGAGAATTCTGCAAGAGACCACAGGAGTTGTAGACGTACAATCTTGGGTATGGTCCAAATCTTCTCCTCTGGGCAAGGCGAAGCCTATCATGCACCTCTAATTATTTAACGTCCCCGCAATTGGGGATAACCACAGCCATTGCGAATACCTTCCAAAGGGCAACACCCAGCAGTCAAGGCTCACTCGCCATTTAAACCGAAGTATCTTGCAGTGCTACCACTCCTACTCCCACTCCTACCCCCACTCCTACTCCCACTCCTACTTGGTAATGGCCAAGCATATGTGCTATTAAAATGACTGAACATCCTGACCCCCGTAGACTTCGTCGATTTACTGTGCAATGCTTTAGGGTTCCCGCGCATTTGCCTGTCAAAGTTAGGGAAATACTCTTGTTTTTAAATTATCCATGCATTCTAGAGACCATGCACCTAATATCCCCTTGGATTTTTGGTAATATGAACCTAGCACTAATTTACACTACCAACCTCTCGGGCCCCTTCAATAAGGCACAGACCTGTTTGTTAAGCCTTGGGCCTCCATTGCACTAATCAGACGGCTCCTGACACTCTCGGTGACTTCTCGAATGTGGAATTGCCTTCGCCGGGAATTGTGAGAGGTCAGTAAGAAACTGATTGAGCACATACATAAACCAACTTCTGATTCGTTCCGAAGATATAAGATATTTTTAGTATTAAATCTTTGGTCAGTGCATCAAATTAATTTTCGCTTTGTGTTTTTCTATGTCACTAAGCGATATTTGCGACACTTTCATATCGAGAGTTGTAATATTTTCGTTTCTAACTAACGTTAAGAGTTTTCAACATCAGTTTAAGGATACTTTAATTTTCTAGCTGAGCTGATGGTCACTTTCGCAGATGTGAAGCCTTATATAATGCAGTTTAATCAATCGGCGAGACGCCAAGGTTTGGCAGATCATTGAAAAGTTTTACAGAGTCGAGTATATCTGGACATGAGATATACTGACATATTCGTCTATATGTGTAAGTCAAACTATATCTACTAATATATAAAAATATGTGTACCATAAATCAGCTCAGATATGTTTTTGAATATATCAAAACGCCTTCACAATCGACAAGAATTGTTAACATAAATAATAAAAAATAGTTCGGTGGTCCCGAATGTAAATGTACATAAAATATATTTCTCTTTGAGATTTTGGTAAAATATTTTTCCCATAAACCATTTCAAGCTTGCCATTATTTCTGCAATGCAATACATACATAGTTGTATAGAATGCGCGAGTTGTTAAACCTTATTCTGAAAACAATGAACCCAGGGTTACGTACCCTGCTTGCAGCAAGGCGGTGATGAAATGACTTCGCCAACAAGGGTTAATATCTCTTTGATGTAAAGAATTTTGCATTTTACATTTTGAAACGTTTTTTGAATATCCATCAATACTCACTTGAGCCTAAAAGAATCCAAGAACAATGGCGATTAAACTGGCTACTGATTGTCTGAATTGATTCCTATAAAAATTCTTATGTTATTTTTAAGTTTTTGTATAAAAAGGTAGTTTACTGTCTGCCTGGAAATATGTGATATTTTTGGATCGAACTTCTTTTAAGTTTCTATTTATGGTTAACATAACTCTAAAGCTATTTTTAAATACGGAAATGATCCCACTTTAAGTATAAGTGATAAACACGAAACGTAATGGATGGAAAATACAAAAAGATTATCTTCTACGGACATACATATATTTTTGTATCCACCTGTGTGTGCTTTAATAAACTTAACATACTATTCGGTGAAGTCGTTACATCTAAAATAGATTAATATCGAGAACATTTTCGCATTTATTTGATTGAAGTTAACTTCCCGTTAACGTAATCGAGCTTGAAAAATTTTTTCTATTACAAAATAGGAAAAAAATGGCTATTAAAAAATTCTATAATGAATTTTTTTTTTTTTTGTAAAATATTTACTTTAATTACTGAAAAAACAAGAGGCGATAAACAACAAAACAGCCAATTAAATTTTACTTTCAAAGGTTGTAAAAAAGCTAGAGAGTGCAAGCAATTTTATCGGAAATGCTTTTAAAGGCAAATTTATTTTCTATTTAAAATTTTCTTTATTTTATTAAAGCAAAAAAATAAAAGCTTTATAGTCGGGAGAGGCTGATAAATTGATTGGTTTTCGTAATAAAATATCACAAGTTACGCCGTGTTTTCATACAGAGAAATGGCTTTCAGGGGAGCTTGAATTTTTTGAAGGTAAATTTCTATATCCTAATTATAATCAAAGACCGATTTTCTCCATGAGTCAGAAAAATGACCTTTTCGTCATATGATGGCTTATTTGTCATAGAAATGCTTGTAAGGGAGAGTATTCAAAGAACTGGTCCACTCTATTCAAATCCCATCACATCATCATTTAGCGATTTTTGCTTTTATACTTCTTTGAAAAACTGACGTAATTATAAAGAATTCATTCATATATTCAGATTATATTTATAAGCGTAAGTGAAAGAAAGAAGCCTAAGCAGTCCAATTAACTTCAAGGTGCCTGAGGCCTACCCACGTCGATCAATTTTGTGTGCTGTGTGAATTTTTCTTACTTCAATTATTTCTTTAAGAAAATATATAATAAATAAATAAACAAACAAAAATACAACACTTTTTCTTAGATTTTAATTATCCCTACTATGTAAGAATCCATTCAAACTCTTGCGATTTATTTCATTACTCCTATTATATCTTATTTTTTTGATTTCAATTAAAAAGCTATTACTGAAAATGATGAACTACTACTACCTCTAACTATGACAATCAGGAGAAACTCCCCCTTTACAAAAACAGAAAACCCATAAGGGATTAAAAACAATTAAAAAAAAAAAAAAAAGGAAAAAGAGAAAACAAAAATTCATTTAAAATCAAGCATCGGAGCAACTTGATAAACACACTTTTGGGATACTTTTGGTTATTGAAAACTATTTAAACCTGTTTTCATCATGGGGTTCGATAACATTTTATCTAATTGATATAATGCCATGAATGAAAAACTATTTAAATTACTGATGGCCACATAGCCGCATAGCCACATAAGTCGGCAGAAGGGCAACAGGGCAGCAGGCCTACAAATGCCTACCAAATATGTGGTAAAACGATTATTTGTTACATCATTAGTAGATTAGTGGGGTTTGTAAAGGTATTCTCTGAGGTACAGGTAAGTTTGTGTGCAGCTCTTAAATTTGTTAAGGGAATTAAATTATGGTTACAGCACGTCTCACTTGTTATATATTTGTATATACATATTGTGTATGCGAATATATACGAACTTTTATAAGCCTGCAATTATTTTGTTTAAGCAAAACGGGAAATGTACTACAATTTACTAAAGATATATATGAGTATGTGTATATCGGTTTGTGCTGAGGTCAGCTATTTACAATATTATTACCAGCACAATAGAATAATATATATATGTATGTACGTTCCGCTTTGTTAAACCAACTTTTTGGCCCAATTTTCCTAATGGCTCAATGTGTTTCTCCGTATAATAAGACATATAAAATTCCATTGTACGTATGTATGTCCGCAACGTACTGCTGTTGAAAGTTAATAATAAGAGATATAAAATTTCATTGTGTTCATGTGTGTGTGCGTGCGTGCGTGTGTGTGTGTGTGTGTGTGTGTGTGTGTGTGTGTGTGTGTGTGTGTATCTGAAATGTTTGTTTGTTTGTTTGTTTGTTTGAAAGTGCATAAACTGCACTTATTCACAATAATTGCAGAAATACATAAACATTTATAACCGAACCGAACGTTCTACAATTGTATTTTAGTACTTAAAAGATAAAATTTTGCTTACACTCATTGGCAGACCGACACTCACTTTTACACGCACAACACAAACACATCCATCCTCAGAGGCATTCAAACACACAAATTCTTTACTTAAATGCCGTACCATTCTCTCATTGACTTATTAGGTAGTTAAAAATATTGTGAGACAACATTATTTGTAAACAAATGTCTAGTTACATGACGGCTTAATGCTTCTTATTCGACCTAATATATTTATGAATAAGTTGAGACACAATAGCTAAACCAAACCCAATACAACGTATAATAATATACTTTATGTGCGATTAAATTAATAAACACCTATACCCCTTCTCACACATATTTATGTGTATATATATATTTATGTAAACAATGTACGATTTTATTACACAAATGCGTGTGTGTGATTTTACAATAGTGAAGATGTGTTGTTTGTTTAGTAAAAGGATATAAATCACATTTATATCTTTATATTAATTCAGAGTCAAAAGAGCATACGGGCATAAAACAATGGCAACACTTTCAAACATATACAAAGATAAAGAGAGAAGAAGCGTTTTGAAGCCACATACAATAGAAACAACAACCATGTTTAGATTATATAATACATATATATATATATATTAGGGGGACCCATAATTAATCAATTATTTTCGCAAGATACCATTTCTCATTAGTCCTGCGGCAACCAGACAAGTGTAAGCATACTTTTTTTTCGTGTTATTCTTCAACCAGTTTCACCCTCTCCCTGAGGAAGGTGTTATTGTGTATTTGGTGGGATTGCACCGGTATAGTGCATTACGAACTATTGAAACCTGGGGAGACAGTTATTGGTGACCTGTACCCGCACTCATAGAAAAAAGACCAGCTTTAGTAAATAGAAAAGATGTGATACTCTAACAAGATAATGCCCGACCTCATGCAGCGAAGATTACTCAAAAGAAAATTAACCATTTAGACTGGGAACTTCTACTGCATCCTCCATACTTTCCAGACCTAGCACCGTCGGACTACCATTTGTTCAGGTCACTGTAGCATTCGTTACGAAATAAAAATTTTAATTTCTTATTCGATGTCCAAACGCACCTTGAGTTATATTTTAAGTCACGCCCATCCGACTTTTTTAAGAGGGGGTGTTGAACTTTTGCAGGAACGATGGCAACAAGTCATCGCAAACGACGGTGATTGCATAAACGATTAAAAACTAAAAAAACATTTTGTCTATGAATGCAAAATAATTGATTAGTTATGGTTCCCCCTAATATTATATATATATGTATATGTATACATTTCTAATAATAAGACTGAGATAACAACTTCATGCAAAGATGTTCAGAATAAAGGAGAAAGAGATAGACAGACGATATACATGTGTGTGTGTGTGTGTGTGTGTGTGTGTGTGTGTGTGCCTTATGGAGAAAGAAAATGTGTACTGATTTAGAGAAAACTACCGTTAGCAAAATTTATGAATATTAAATTATTCGAACTTTGTAGGCAGATTGGCTTAAGTTTAAGCTTTATCTTCAATATATACACAATTGATGAGGTTTGCGTTAAGCTATACCTGGTTGTATACTTTGTGTATAAATAGAAGAGCGCATTAACAATGCTGCACATGTATGT
Source organism: Glossina austeni (assembly GCA_000688735.1). Lineage (NCBI taxonomy): Eukaryota > Metazoa > Arthropoda > Insecta > Diptera > Glossinidae > Glossina > Glossina austeni. Next base: position 527,913 of record KK502526.1, on the reverse strand, counting down.
TCATCTATGTAGCTTTACGCAAGATGTATTAGAAACCAAGTCCGATCTGGTAATTTTACCAATCAGACCATTTTGACATTAAGCAAAGGGGCGCTACGTTTTGGTGAAAACTTTATTTAGCTTAAGCTCGCTTAATAAAATATGTTCGCTTTGTCAAAACGTGAAATTTATATCTTGTGACTTTTTTTAATTGCAACAATTTCGACTTTAGATTGAAAGTCTTTTCCTGAGCTATAAAATTTTAGAAAATCGACTCTAAATTATTAATGTATCGGTTTGGCTTTTAGTGTCTGCAAAGACAATCGTCAATAATAACAAATAATTGTTGATTTTATTATGGCTCAGGTAAAGAATTTTGTGTTCACACTGAGCTCTTTTTTTATAATTCGGCGAATGATCTGCTTGCTGAACATTCAAGAAGAAGGTTTGCGTAGATTGTCAAATAGAATGTAAAAACAATTAAGAACGTGTAGTCGGGCAAGGTCAACTATTAGACACCCTACACCACTTCGCTTAATACACATATTCATTCATTTTCGTGATAATACATTAAAAATTATGCATTTCTAAGTGAAGGCACAATTTTCGTGAAGGCCTTCACATTGAAGGGTGTTCAGAACGTCAAGTAATATGGTCAAAATTTAGCAAACTCAAGTTACTTGTCATAGGTGTTAGTTATTTCCACTTACTTTCATTACAAAAAACTACAAGTTAGCCTTTGTTGTCATAGAAGTGTTTGCTTTTATGAGAGGGTAAGTGAAAGACCTATTTGATCTAAAGTTTATATCAAATTTCTCTTACGGAACCATTTTCATCATAAATAAGAAAAATTAGAAATTTTTTTCTTTACGAAGGCTTATTCCTCATTATGACCTTTTTATGAGGTTGGATCCAGAAAATAGACACGTTGTTCAAATTCGTTAATATAACTATTTATTCCAAACTAATATTATGCACGAATTATCATCAGGAAAAATTGAAAATTAGTTCTTTTTAAGGGTTCAAGTAACTGCCTCCGAAGCTTTCGTACCCAAATTAGGAGGAGTGATTGAAACCGAACCATTTTCAATAGTGTTCGTCCTTAGGCCAAA
>KK502526.1:448288-519896 GCA_000688735.1 Glossina austeni | reverse complement strand
GGTAATTGATCAGCTTATACTTGACAAAATAATCAGCAATTTTTCTAAAGCGATTCGAGAGGGTAGGTATCCGAAACTTGTATCCGAAAACTGTTCTCATGGTAATTGATCAGCTTATACTTGACAAAATAATCAGCAATTTTTCTAAAGCGATTCGAGAGGGTAGGTATCCGAAACTTGTTCTCTTTTTCTTAATTTTTTTCTTTTAAATAAAAAATATTTTGCATAAAAGTAAGAAAAAATATTTTATTTATGAAAATATTTTTGGGCGATAGCGCTTATAGGGAACGTTAATATTAATATGCATTTTCAGCATAAATGTTAGACACAATCGACTCGTTTTCAGGATTATCGTCAGCTATGCGTAAAAAGAAATTACTTCTTTCATAATTACTTGCATGTGCATAAGCATGCATGTTATTAAAAGAAGAAGAGAAAAGAAAAGAAAAGAAAAAAAAACACCATTTCACTCGCTTGCTCTTCATTGCAAGGAGTAACTTGATATTTATTAAAACATTTCTTACATATCCACAAAGGAAGCTACAGTATGTTTGGTTTATCATTTTTCACGTAACTGAGGGAGATTGGTATCGAATCTCGCTTAAAGCATTAGACTGCATATTAAGGCGGAGTGATGGTATTGTCGATGCAATTATTTTATTTCATTTATGTAGAAAATAAAGGTTTATAGGTCACAGATGTAGATACGTTTGATAAAATATATAAAACATAAATGACGAACTCATTAGGGCGGATATACGATTCGTTTTAAACTTGATGTAAAGTTCTTAACCTTTTTTTTATGCAAACGCTTAAGAACTCTATTTATATGTATAGCGCATCGTTTGTTATAAGAGCCGCAGCATTATCTACGTAAATATGCTATGTTTTGTAGGACCTTGCAACGAAGAGAAGAATCTACATGTATGTATGTATGTATGCGTGTATGTAATAGATTGTTGCTATTTTCTGTAGAATTTCTTAGCCTGGATTATTGCTACATGTTGCGTGAAATAACTTCCGATGCATTCTTAAGCATCATATACAATTTAAATTAAACGCCATAGGGCTATTATAGCTTCAGCTATACATTGCGTTATTTAAGAAATGATAACAAGTCACTCGTACATATAGGTATACTAAGAACGCTTGAAAATGGACGCAATTACTGTCTTCAATTTAAAGAATATTATAAAAGATTTTATCGTACTTTTATTTACATGTTTAGAAACATTTCTTTGCTAAAATATTATTTTATTTCACTACAGGGGATTATTTAGAAAGCTGACAACTTCTGACAACAAGGCTTCTGCTCAATTTTGCATCACACCCAATAATTAATAATACGCACTCCATTGTTGATTATTAGCAGCTTGTACTCGTTGTTATATTTCTCAACGTAGGATGGTTGCATGTTCATGTTCTTAAAACGACAGCAACGCTTAGAAAGAAACTTCGGAGATCTCATAATATATGCATCATTTTTGATCAGGATCTCATTCTGAATCGATTTAAATAGATTCATATGTCTATTGGACCGTCTGTTCGTGCGTGCGTTCGCTCGTGTGTGCGTTTGTGCACATCCGCGGTAAATATTGCCTTGCGCGCAGAAATGAGGATATCGGCTTCAAATTTGACAGAACACTCGGATGTTATAGAAAATGCGCAAGATCGGCTAAAGAATACGCCTGCTGTGTAATGTTAACTGGAAACATCTCTGCATTCAATAGCAAAAAAAGCTTGGGTTTACTTATAAGCTACAGCAGATATATCTATAAAAGTTTTTTGGGTATTGCTACGGTACCAATACAAAAATAGAAAAAGTCGAACTCTTCCTCAATAGTTTTTTCGATACGGAACCAATCTTTAATTTTGAAAACTGAAAGCTATCTAAAGAGTTAAATCCGGCGAACTTGAGTTTTGATCCTTTGATTAGATTGAAAATGTATACGTGAATAGGTATCCCAGAATAAGAGTTCCTTAGATTAATATATAGATCTGGGATTGAAAGCTTTCAAATGAAAGTATAAAACTATACTGTGTCAGCGATCAGAAATTATGTCCATATATGTACAAATTTGCTAAAAATGTTGCCCATTAATGGCTGCCATAAAAATATTGAGCAACATAGCAAACTTAAGCGTAGTACTGCCGGTGCTTTAAAAATTGTTTTGCGAACAACAATCGTTAACTATACACCCGATCATCCGAGATAGCTATAGTGGAAAAAGGTTGTATAACCAGGATGGTGTCGAATATTCGAAACTATGTATTACAAAAGGAGCCTAAGAGTAATATTTTCGGTGCTCATTGATAATCGTGTAATCAGATATATTAGAAGAAGAATTGAGGCAGAGTTGTTGCGTGAATTATGGTTTATTTTTATGTCTTTTTATCTCCTTAAATTTACCAATTAATGCATTGAAACTGTTGGTAGAAGAAGAAGAATGTTTTATTCATTTCATTTCATTCATTCATTTCGTTCACTCATTTCATTTCATTCATTCATTTCATTCATTTTCATTCATTAGATTTTCGGCTCTTGTCGTAAACGGTGTGGTTTTTCTTTTTCAAAAGAGTCGCTTGACACTGCTGCAGTATCCATAGGTGTACACGAGGTGTCTATACGTTTACTGTTTTAGTATTTGCCAGATTTTTTGCTAATACACGAGTTAGCTTTTATCTCTCTACCAAATCTCATATCGTATTGTTTCTTGTTTATGAAGGAACTATAATCATAAGTTACTCATCTAAACAAGCTCTTGCTTCCTTTCCCCTTTTCCCCCTAATTGCAGTTTTCTAAAATAAAATTGGTTTGTTCCTGTAAATCGATCAGCGCAGTATCTTCTACTCTCTGTTAAACGACCGAGAAGTTTGCAAATATTAGTTAAATTTAGGCCACGTTCTTAACTAATAAAGAATTTAAGACGACTTTACCGAAAGCAAGAAATTGAATATAAAATCGCAGCATTCTGAGATAGTTACTGTCCATGTAACGGCAAAAGTTAATATGTAAAACTTTTTCCCCCTATGTTTTATAGCACATTGCAGCACGAATTTCTGTATATTATATCATTTTATTTACCGGTTGCGCTTCATTGAAATGTATATTTCATTAAATAACTTTTTCGTTACACTACCGTTGTGGTCAACTTTGGTGTTGTTTGTTGTCAATTCTTTTATTTATTTTATGACCATTATATGGTTTACAATACGAAACTTACTTCCGTCTAGAAACGAACTCGCTTATATGTAGCCCTTTGTGGGTTTTTCATCTCATCTTCTTTAACAACTTATGTCTATGTAGGAAGATTTTCTCTTGTCATGCTATGTATGTGCAGACTTTAGAGGTGTTTGCGTTTAACAGCTAACCGTTCCCCACTAGAAATTGCTTCATTGTTTTAAGAAAAATATATTAAGCTTAAGTCGTTCCCTACAAGACGTACATCAATGAGATATGTAACAAAAATGAACAACATCTGGTGTACAGCTATTCTTGGTTAAATCAGCTTTTGTCAAATTGGACGGATGACTGGCTTTTGACATTAATTGGCATTGAATCCGTCTCGAAATCTGACCACTATTAACCCTGTGCTCTACAGGCTGCCTCTGGATTACTTGGGCCTTGGTAATCTTCCCATTTACTCCAAGGGGCATAAATAATTTTCTGTTCACCACAATCGGTCATGCGTCGAGCTAGTCAACCGTGTGTTTAACTTAACGAAAGTAAGAGATTATCGAGAACAATTGAACCACTAATCTGAGCCATTTTGTTTTCGTCACGAGCCAGGCTCATCTTGTTTACGTTTGATTCGAACGAAGACCCACGAATCAGACTCTTGCTTATTGAATCTCGCTCGCGATTATACGCCAAAGGGTTAAGATATTTAGTCAAAATTTTAAATTTATAAGGAAACTATATATATACTGAGAAACTTACAGTGTGCAGGGAAGTCAAACCTACAGAATCTACGCTATTTTTAATGCAACTCTAAGCTCTCAGGATAGGAGAACAGCAAAAACATTAATGTAAAACGGAGTAAGAAAAAACTAATAAAAAGCCATAAATTAAGCAAATAAGTTAAAGTTTTCGAATAGTTTCTGTGTGTAAAGGAATAAAAAAAAAAATCAAAAAGAAAACAATATTTAGTACATTTTTCCACATTTATTTCATTTATTTCGTACCAGAGAAAGTTGCAGAAATAGTTTTTTTTTGTCTTTTGGAATTTTGGTACTTTCTCGATAAATTAATTATTTAGAGTTCTTGGTCTTCCATCTGTGTGCGGAAGTTAAATTAAAAAAAAAAAAAAGTTTTTTCTTTCGGTTGCTTTTTGTGTGTGTGTGCGTACAATTAGTCTATACTTGCTTTAAGGTTCAAATTTGAAATTTTATTTTATTTCTCATTTAATTTGAACTATTAAATGATTAGTTACGACGTGTCATAGACATTACGGGTTATGGGTATAAAAACCCATCATCGAAAGATGAGGGATATGTTCATTTTCTCAAAACGTTTGCAACGCCCAGAACGAAGCTTCAGAGACCCCACAAAGTATATATATTTTTGATTAGCATGAAATCCTAAATCGACAAGCATGTCCATCTGTCCGTCTGTTGTAAACATTCTCCTGGCCGCAAAAATGTAGCTATCGACTTTAAATTTTGCAAAAACATTCGAAGTTCTTGCACACAGATTCGTTCACGATCGAATATTAGTTTCTTACTTGTTTCGTTTGAAAGCACGCAGCATTTAAACTCATTGCCGCAGAATTCTTTTAATTATAGATTTTTTCGAGAATGGTTTTTTTTTAAATTCCTGTTTATGACAAAATTTTAAAATTTATTTTTAACTTTAGTGCAAAATATTGAAATTCACAGTAAACTCCAAGGACTGTTATGAATATTCGTTTATATGTATGTATATTTCTCTTTTTTCCTTTTCTATTTACTTTGCATCTTTTCTTTTATTTTATTGTCCCCTAAAATACTGTATTACTATTAATTAAATTATTTGTAAATTAAAAAGGAGAACTCGTAAGCCCTTTAATTTAATTCACTTTAAAATTGTTTTCATATCCTATACTACTTGAGGTACAGGGTATATTATGTTTGTGCGGATGCATGCAACATCCAGTAGAACTTGAGGTAGATTCATCTTTTATTACACCCATTAATTCAGAATTTTCTCAATTGGGTAAAGCTTTTGCTCTTTCGTTTAACCTACGGGTCGCAACTTTTGAAACATTTTGATGAAATTTACTACTATGGCTTGTTTTGGCCCAAGGACGAATGCTATTGCAAATGGTGCTGATCGGGCCACTTTTTCGACCACCCCCCATATAACGTCTTATTTTAAAAAGTCGCTCTATGGGCAAACGTAGGACAGTATAGGGTAGCTAACGGCGTGCCGTGGTCGACTATAATTTTATACTTCACTTTCACTTTTTTTTTTTAATTTCACTTGTTTATAATTAAGTAAAACTTCGAAAAAAAAGAGAAGAATGTTAGTACTTTACTGCCTTCTCTTTCATTCCCAAAACATTCAAAGGGTTCTGTTAGACTATTACAATGGTTTTATCCTTAAAAGCGGTGTTGCTTATAAGTTAATTGAGCAAATTTTCAAATTTATTTTATTGAATAGATTCAGAAAAGAATATGGAAAGTTTTGACAGGTGTCAGGTGAAAATAAGTTTTGACGGACAGATAGACAGGCGTATGAAAAGATGGGCGAACTTGTGGGTAAAAAAATGGGTTAGCGAACGGACAGAAAAATGACTATACGATAATCAATATATAACGAAAAGGAAGAAGTCGGTAGTGTTTTTCCTAAGAAAAGGTTTTGAAGTCGCAAAACTTTAGTAACACTAAACCAATCGAAACGCCAAAATAGGGCATATGAAAGCGAACATTCAGCAAATAACATCGTCTTTGCGAACTTAGGATTCAACGCGAAGTAAAGTAAAGAAAAGCGAAATATTATACTGTCTTTACAAGCCCAAAACCCAAGTTAGTGCAAAATTATCAATTAGTTTCACTAGCCCATGCTTTTGCGAAGGCAAAATAATGGACTACGTACGTTGGGCTCACATCGCATGTAAAAGATCGTCGTTCAAGATGGACGAAACTACAGAAACGACAGCAAAATTTTGCTTTTGAGGAGATTGGAAAGGAACCGTCCTGTCCAGATGTGTAATGGCGCTCTTTATTCTCAACAATTAAATGAAAGGAATTAAAACGCGTAACTAAGACGAAATGTCTAGAATGGAAAATACGTCGTCTTCCATCGAAACAATTTCACACCGCAGACTTCTTTAATCAGTCGATAAGAGCTGAGGGGCTTTGGCTGTTTTGGAAGTTTTGATGCACATCCCATATACGTAAGTCATTAATTATATTACGAGCTTAATAAAGGAAAAACAGTAATTTGTTGCTGAAGGTTGTTTTATTTTTTTTCAAAATATGTTTTTTTCTTTATAATCTATTTTTTTTTCATATGCTCAAATACCGATTCGTCATAGCAAAAATGGTTTTTGAACACGTCAACGGCTTCTTCTACCGATAATAATTGTTTATTTATGACATTCGGCACCAAAAAAAAGTCATTAGCTCCCAAATGAGCGCTTTACCGTGGGTAGTTGACCGATTTGTTTTTTTTTTTTTTTGAAGGCTTAATTAACTGGTGATTCCAATTCCCTCTAACAACAAATAGTGTTGCCAACTCCAGAAACATAAATAGTGACGTACGTAGCCTAAATCTTGCTGCGGCCAGCTGTGATTTGTTTCACTCTCTCCAGAGCTCTCCTAGCGATGTAAAGTTGACTTTGAACGGGGCCTATGAAAATGAATGGGCTTAGTTGTTGCCCATGAAATTCTAGAAACTTTGCGCCAGTACCATAATGGTTTTATTAGAAAACCGCCTTACAACATATCTCTTAATATCCTTCCGGCCTTACGGTCCAAAGCGACTAACACCATAGTGTCGTTAAACTAATTGTCAGAATATCATGAAATCTTGACACTCAGCGTTTGAAGGTTGGCACTGTCCCGAAGTCATGCATAGAGTGTCAAGAGTCAAGAGTGTTGCCATATATATGCCAAACCAGAGAGTTATTGAGTGATATTATATTTGGCTAAGTAAAGTTTATTTAAAGAGAAAAAAAAAGAAAAATGTGCTCTAATGTTGTTGAAAAAATGCTATAAACTTTTTCCTCGATCCATTATATATTTGAGGACATTTTGAATGTATATTTCTTATGTTCGCTTGCACGAAAAGAATGCTTACGCCTACTCGTATGCTTACTGCAATACAAAATACCACTAATGCGTAAACAAACTGAAATCGTAATATTCTCAATAATTCTTCATAAAAACTACACCCTCACATTTCTCACATATCGATTGTAAAATTTTTTTATTTGTTGTTTTAATTACGCTAATCGCGGTATCAAATAACATTTTTTATATCACTTTTAATAAATTTATGCTACGCAATCCACTAAATATTTACTTCATTTAAAGATCTAAACGTTTAACTGACATATTTTCAATTGGTTTTTTATATCGGCATTAGCTTGTGTTCCGTATGTATGTTTCGTGTATATCTAAATGACAGTTATTTTTTATTTTATATATGTTTGTGTATTTCATTTGCATATATAGCCTTCGGATAAATTGTATCGCAGCGCGTTTGTACGTGTATGTTTGTTTAAATAACTTTTGTTATCTTTTAATTTGATTTGAAACAATTTCGCTATTTATATATACATATGTATATTGATATTGTAATGTAATAATAAGTACATCTGCGGTATGTTACAGTAGCAGCACGTGAACGTAACACGTATCTATGCAACTATCAATTCTAAAGTATAACGAGTTCATTGATTGGCATTGCAACTGATATCAATGCATCTTGAACGGAAGTAATGATATGAAATTCTGTGAACTGCATCTCGAACAATAAACCCAACTATGTTTTATGTACGGAGCTTTGAAGTCAATTCGTTCAATTGCTATAGAATGTGTAATGAGCTGAAAATTTATGGTTAATCGAAACTAAAGTCGAGCACACCCAGTATAATGTACTTGTTTTTCATTGTATATGTTTTATGTATTACTTTTTCAAATATAAAAAAGATAAGATTCAACCAGTGGAATATTTTCATTCATTGCAGTGTTCTGCAAAATAAAAAAAAAAAAACTTATGCAACTTATTGGTACGTATGGGGATCACACTGAGAAGAGATAAAATTAATACCAAATTGGCAAAAACTAATTTCATACCAAATAAACGAATCGCCAAAGCTATTTTAAACAATAAACTACGAATCCATATTTTATCCTTTAGATAGATTAAAAACTTCTCTCTTTTTTTGTTTCGTTTTTCCTCGTATTTATTTTCATATAATCACAATGAAAACTGTGAAGTGTGAGTGAGTGAGGCAAGTGTGACTGCGGAAGATGATAAGAATATTTTAGGAAATCTTCCACTCAATTTCTCTAATTTTTTTTTTAATCTAGTATATGAGTAATGTTTGTCGTAAGTTAAAATTGCCGACAATTTTTTAATATAAATAAAGTAAATTATATTTCCAGGATTTTTATTTTTTAAGAAATTGTAAAAAAATCCTTCCTTCCTTGCATAAGTCATCGTTTGGTTTATTTAGTCTGCAGAATTTCCTGAATAGTGTTACTTAACTTCAAAGGGGGCTTGGCGTGTAAGACGGGGCCTAAGATGGTGCCTACCTTGTCTCACAATGACACTTTTGAGGCTTTTCTTCTTCTTTTTCTTGAGACTTCTTGTGGCTTTTTTTGATTACTTTTAGATAAATTCTCATATGAAGAAAAAATTTGATGCGCTTAATAATAATAATTTTAATATTATGTTGAGTAGAAAAAGGATCCCGACTAGCACTTCAAAGATCATGGGTGCAAATCTCATATGCGGTAGAGTTTCCAATAAAGTCGATAGTTTTAGAATACTAGCGCTTTAAGACTTTAGTCTTAGACCTTATTCATCTAGCTAATAAAAATACTAATAACTAATAATTAAAATAAATATAAAAATTACTAAACAAATAAACTACAAATACCGATAACATTAATAATTCCGTTAATATACTAATAGTATGTAATGTAAGGCTTAACACATCTAAAGAATCTAAAAATCCTATACGATCTTTTCTATCTATCAACGCAAAGAAAAAAAATCACAAATTCTTCAAAGATATAAAAAAAGAATCTGAAAATTTTTAGAGACACACGCATATCCGCAGGAAAGCTTATCCTGCATCTTTTTCGATTCTCTTTATGATTGTTTTTAAATCGAAAGCAAGTGGAAACACAATAGTGGCTCCTCGCCCACTATTAAATATCCTACACCACCGTAAAGTTATTCATTTGAACGTTTCCGAAGATTGCAGATAAAAAGATCTTAATAGATAGTTTTATCTATAAGTTTTATCTATATAACACTCATTATCATCATTTTGTTCGAAAAAAGGACTTGCCTCATTTTCCAAGTGAACCGACTCATGTAGTTATTGAATTTTTTTGAATGTCAACATATGTTACCGTTGCGTTTTTTTGATCCAACATACTTCGCCCCGCGGACAAATGCGTTTTTGTGCAGGTAATCAGTTGCCGTTGCATAATATAATAGATTTTGTCAGAAAACTATTTATGCAATGGCCACATAAAAGAAGACAAACATAGACAATTTTTGCGAAGAAACTGATTGGCTGCCAGATATGCCGCAACATTCTCAGTTGTAAATGTAAGCCAAAGCTGCCGCTAACAAACTGACTTATAAAAGCAATCTGAGCTACAATTGAAGATCACATATAGAGAACCGCATCATATCATACTTTAAGGTAAACAGTCATTTTTTGATTTTTCCGTTTCTTATTTGGATCCTTTTGAAGATAAGTTCGAACCACAGAATTGTGATTTTTGAGATACCACAAATTTTATTTACAATCCTCTTAGACGATCTTCACTCGATTGACTTTGCCTTCCGCCAACATTCTGCTCGTGTACCCTTTCGCAAGCGGATTACCAGTACCTAACTTCATTGTAAAATATGCTGCGAATTGTTTTTTTCGACAATCGCCAGCTGCATGAGGCATGCAGGCAAAACGCCATGGATGTGTGTTTGGCTTTACCGTCTTTTGAATTTGTTTTCTTAGAAAATCGATTAGTTTTCATGCAAACTCAATTCATCAAATGTAGGATTTTCGAAACAACGTCATTAGTTTGGAACTTAGTAACTAATAGACGGGGCCGGTCCTTGATTGGTGTTCGCTTCTTCAATCCGGGATGTAGGATCAAACCTTGACAATGGGTTAAAGGTTTTAATAGTAAGAGAAATCTAATGTAAAGTAACAGTTAAAAATAACTTGACGTAAAGTTCATGAGCTCCGACAAACATTAAGACACTTTCAGTAGACTTTCAATTTTAGACAACGTTTGATAAATTCCTTAAAAGCCTCGTTCTGCTATATTTGCGAGTTAAAAAAATTTAAAAAGCAAAGCAAGCTCGGAGTCGTTATCATCGTTTTCCACGTTCACTCAACTTTCAATTTTCCTCACATCTGCAATTGAATGCGACGACTAGCAATACAATTGAAATAAAAACAGGTATGCAATTAATTGGTGTGTCTTCTGCAAAGCACGTAGTACGTGTACAAACAACTTTTTGATGGCAAGATATTTCCTAAAATAAATTTGAATTCACTGCGTGGGCGCCAAAAGCAAGGTCGTTAATGTTTTTTTTTTTTGCTTTTTATATATAAAAAAAAGAAAAACGAAAACTTGGAAATAAATAATGCATCAACAGTGCGTAAAATTTTAAATCCATAGAGGAGAGTTAGGAATTTATCAAAATAGAAGACAAATCCAAAATTTTGTAATTATTTTTTCTCCATACACACACAATTGTAAGCTAAACATTATTATTTGAGAAGATGAGGAAGAGCATATAGACAAGAGCATATCCTAAAGGATAGCAAATTAGATGAATTTTGAATATTCAAAACTCGCTTATGGCGTAAAGCAGCCCACTTTCATGCAGAATGAAGTTTGGGAAATCTCATCTTGATCATCGTTAAATTGTGAACCGATTTAAGCGTGTTTGTTTGTCTGTCCACTTGTCTTTCTGTATTATGTCTGTGGTTCTGACAGTTGCAAAAATCAAACTTCAAGCGAAGAACATTTGAAGTTCTTGCGTGAAGGTTGGCATTAAAAATGGGACAAATTGGTCAGAGCACACGCCCACAGTAAAGCGTAAACTTAACGCAGCTCATTTTTAGCTCATTGTTCATAAATTATGAGGATATATTATTTGTCTAAAAATGTGTGAATTTCACAACGAATTTGGTGGATCCCATAAGGTGAGCGATTTGTTTTTTCTTGCCAGTATAATCAATTGAGTATTAAGTAAGTGGACTTGGAGAGCATAACACGATAAGCTGAGTCTGTTAATTATAAATTAAAATTTGTGGACATCAGGACGTTGGGGGCATAATTTTTTTTCCGCTTGATATGAATGTCAAATAAAGAGAAACGGTGAGCTGATACAAATAGGATAAAAGGGATGGATGAATTGTGTTATGCTCCAAATTTAGATGGTGTAATTGGAGCAAATATATATATATATATGTATATATATATTCCGCTCAATTTTACGACAATAGACAATCAGTCGAACAGTGAATATAAACAGACTGACAGTTTCATTTCAAGCCTCACATTTATTGAAGGTTCTTGGTGGGAAATAATGAATATTGGAGAGAGAATATATATAATGAAGATAACGTTGGCTAGATGCCTCCTGAATAGGAATTGACCATTCTGTAGAATGTTCTGTATTCTGTAGAGTGCATAGAATGAATCTTTGACTGGTGAAAAACCTCTTCCAACGTACTTATGTTCATTTCCAACATCCTTCGGCTTGGTTTTTTTGAATTCTTAAAATTAAAAAAATTAGACCTACGAGTTTGGAAGCATTTCTCATGCCGGGCCATGTTTTTATTCGTAAATAAAACGCTAACTAGGAGGATAGAGCTAAATGGTAGCACTTCTGTATTACTTTTATACTCTACTCCGCTTGTGGTACAAGGATATATTAATTTTGTCCGGGTGAATGCAACACCCAGAAGCCACCGCTTTTGTTACAGCGATCGATTCAGAACCACTTTCTGGATTTAAATAGTATTTCAAATAGTTTTTTAGCTTTTTGCCTTAGGTAGACCATACAAGCTATAAGAGTACGGCCAAGGACTTACTGCAAAAAAAATCATGTTCTTACAAGAGTTGTTCTGCCACTACTTTTTTTTTCCAGATATCGACAGACTAGGCAAACAATCTTCGGTTTTGAACGAATCTGATACACCGCTCAAGTAAAGTAAAAATTACACAATCTGAATAATATTAAATCTATCCAAAGATATGGAGTCAGTTCGAAAAGTCAATTTATGTAAACATAATACAAATTGAAGGAACGAAATCGTTATAGGTGTTTTATATATTACTTCAAGTACCCTAGCAAATGAACAAACATGTGTAAAAGATTTGTTATAATTAATTAATTAGTTTTCATGCACAATTTCTTACTCGTGAGGTGCCGTTACTCGTTAAAGACTGTTTTTCATTTCTATGTTTGCAATTAAAAAAAAATGAGTATCCTTTAGTTTTGTTCTGCAACAGCGTCAACAGGTCATAACAGCCGTCAGTGTAGCTCGAATTCTACACGGAGCTGAATTTGTCCGCTTATCCATTTATCACTCAGTCTATGGACTCTAAAAATTAGCTAAAAACAAGAATTCGTGTATGCCCTTGAAATGAATCCATAACAGACACAAAGGCATTAATGCATAGCAGAAATTGATCTAAAGCCTAACATTAAGTTTGCCTGTACAAAATCGATCAGATGACATGTCCACTATTAACAAGATTTTTTGAAGCTTTATACTCCCTAGATAAACGTAAATTTCCTCTTCTCTTATAGATTTAAGCTGTAACCTATTAAAAATCAGGCAATACAACTATATATTAATATCCATAGAAGTTAATTATGTTCCCAAAATTTTTTCCGTACTCTTTGATGTCAATTATGTCTTTGGCAATGAAGTCATGTAAGTGAACCTGAGCGAGTTTTGTAAAAAGAACGAGCGGCACGAAATTAGTTATTAAACCCTTGTTGAAATTAATAATCGTTAACTTTACGCTCATTTCGAGCCTTTGCTAATGAAGAGTAATATCTATGGCTTGGTTTAGCCGAGAGATTCTACAGAGAGTTTCGTGTTTCGCTTAAGGCCATTTTTTTGGACATTTAGAAAAGAAATTCAAATTAATTTCACCGAGCGTCGTACAATTCAATCTCAGTATTTTCGGGTGGTCTTCTTTTTTTCTATTTTTTATTTTTCATTTATTTAGATTCTCTTTTTTTTTTTTCTTGTTTTGTTGAAGTAACCATAGTAACGAGTGGGGAGTTGACACTTGGTTTATATTAAACGACAGTTGCAAGACCATTTTATAGTATAGATGTATATTTGTTCAGTTTTTGTTCATTTCATGTCAAATAATAAAATCAAGTGGTGCTATAAACGGCACCTAACTAAAGGAAGTACTTTTATTACAAGAGTAACAGCAGTAGCAACGACTGTAACAAAAGTAAAAAAGTTTTTTGTGTAAAATTACTAAAAGAAAAAGATGAAGAGGAAGAGGAAAGCGTAAGGATGTAATGAAAAGCCAAGCAAATAATTTTTTTTTTTTTTTATATCTTTGCGTTCTATTCGTACAAAAGATTTACTTGGCTTGGAAATAAAACTAATAAGAATACACAGAGACAAGTGTATATGCTTGAATAAAAAAGTATAGAAATAAAAATTCTAAATATTCAAAGTTTTTTTTTTTTTTTTTTTTTTTTTCTTTTATCGTACAACTTCGTGCCGCACACAATATTAAAGAAAACATTTTTTGCTCCTATTTTCTCTTCTCTGAAGAGCGATAGGTAAGAAAATTTCCTAAAAGTACTAAATACGATTTTAAAGTACAATGAAATTATTGTGGATATCTTAACTAAAGGATTGTTGTTGATTTGAATCGCTTAATGCGATCCTGACACGATCTCTAGTAGAATGTCTGTATTGCTTTATTTCAAGCAAAAAAACGGAAAGAAGACGTTCGTGCTGATAAGAAAATAATAAATTAAAAGTTATTTTCATTCTTGTTGCTGCTGACTTATACAACTGAGAGTAACAAGGATTGCTTGCCAACCATATTGGCATAAATCTAAACTCTTCGGTATCCTTTGCAGATTCGGTTTGCAATATTAAAAATATGCTCATGGCAGCTGTTATACTTTTAAAACTTTCTTTACGCTGATATTTGTTTGAAACGAAACCAAAAACTAGTTTTCTTAGTTTAAAGTAGTTAAGCAAAATCTTTTATTGACGATGATGATAGTTGAAGAAATATTCCTTCTCATTGCGCATTGAAGTTTTGAGTTTTTTACTAGGGTGAAATAGATTTTTTTTTTATTTATTTCGAATAATATGCGGAAAAGTAAATGCTATAAGTGTCTAATATCACTTGACTCAATAAGTTTCCGATCTAACTTGCCCTTCTTGGCAATTTCGTCATTCAAACACAACGTCATGCTACACAATATTTATTATTGATATTTTGCCCCTTTCCCGCCATGGGCATCCCAAACTAAGGACGCCATAATCTTCCCAGTCGACTTTAGTCTTTTGCATCGCTTTAGATAGCCTTTGCCGGTTGTTGCACACTCGGCTAATTGCCGACTTGACTCTGCCATGTAGTGACGAGTCCATATTTCATTTATTGCCATAGAACGCATGAAAACATTCCGTCACGGTTTTTACAACTTCTTGCTAATAGTCAATAGAGAGTAAATGCAGCACTCAGTTCGAATCAACACTTCTCAGGAATGTAAAATGGAAGATGGCCCGCAATTTTGGTATTCTTAGAATGCCAACTATCTCACGCAGCACCACTTTTCCCTCTTCCGAAACGTTCGTGTTCATTCGTTTAATGTTTTTTGGAACAACTGCTGAATGGACGATCAGAGTGTTAAACATCATCTGTGTCCATATGACTTTATTTAAAATGATGACATCACTTGCATGTTTATTTTATGTCTGTCAAGGGTCGTCTCAACCTCTTTTAAGCCAGTGTTGATTATTAACGGTATTTTTTCACATCAAAAAGCAACGTTTATTTGAAAAAAGACATTCAGAGTTTTTCATTGCTTTGTATATAACACTAAAACTACTGTAAATTCTAAACTAATTCCTGGAATAAACTAAGTCATGGAATTTTGATATCATGTGAAGGTTGATATTATACAAAAATCGAAAGATTTTGTCAACGGTGCTGGCTCTCTAGTCTGTGTCAGACCACAGATTTGTTGAGTGATGATCTAGATTATGAAGGGATCACAAACTTATTATTGCTTTTGATAAAGTTTTTGTTAATAATATTCAAAATAATTTTGAGAACATATTTTTCCTTGCAAGCAATACCACCTAGAGAACAAATAATAATTGATATTGTAATAGAGTAAAAAGAACATTCTTTCTTATATGTCAAAGAAGTTCGTTTCCGGTTTTGCACTTTTGAAATATTCTTGAAATGTTGTTTCCATTTTAAATTTTTTGAGAGCCGATAGCCTGTGTTGCTAGTGCTCAATGTCTTTCTTTTTTGTCTAAGAATTTATTTCATTAGTCTAATATTTTAATAATAAAAATAGTAATAATAAATTTTTTGAACTGATTAAAATAAAAAGCTGCCCCCCGACAATGTATTTGTTCATTGAAAAAAGTGAATGAAAAGAAATTTTTTAATAACTTGACACCACATATGGTGACAAGTCGTTAAGTGAGCCGAATAAACGTAATAGTTATAAACAGAAAATCAATTCGATACAATGCAATCAAATAATTGGGAATTGAAATGAATTAAATTCTTCTTTTCCTTCTATTATTCAGCGAATCACGAACCGAAGATTCGCTGTGATGTGCAAAAAAAAAAAAAAAAGTGCTAGTGTGAACGCTTTGCTTGGGCCTTAATAAAGTTAGTTAGTTTTCATATTTATTTATATTTTTCATTTATTTACTTTATTATTTATTTACATTTCGTAATTAAATTTTATTTAAATCAATATTTTGTTAATTTTTGCGTGTTGTACGTCTGTCATGTTTTTTTTTTTTTCATTTTTCTCTTTTCATTTTTTGTTTAATTTTTTCATATTACTCGTCCGCCAAGTCTCTTCGTTCTTACTCTTCTACAAATGTCAATAGTATTTGAAACGCAAAAAAAAGTGGGAAATAAATCGAATTTAAAACCATTTTTTCCAAGTTCAAAAATTGAATTGAATTAAAGAGAGACGACAGTTCTACTGATAATTTTTTCTTTTTTCTTTTTTCAATTTTATTTTTATATTTATAATTTTATATTCAACATTTTCAATAAAGTTTTTATTTAAAGTCAGTGGGTCTTTAAATTGCATATCGTCAAGTGTTGTTTATTCAATCAGTTACTTCTTATATTCTTGCGGTTGCAAACAAAGTATTTATTTAGATATCGGATGTAAGTAAGTTACGATCACTGTAAAGATTAAACCAATTCCCCTATTAGGGAAGTTTTGTTGTTTTATAGCCAGAGGTGGCATCGCCAGTCTTGGCCATATGCTTTGGCTTACTGCCTTAGCTATAGCAATTTACATGTTCGTGCTGGACAGCTGTTAACAGCTCATACACAATTACTTCAATTGCCAATCGCGGCCAGTTAATATCAATTTTGCTCAACATTAGTTGTAATGTTAAAGACATTACAACAATTCAAGGAAAAAAATGGGAAATAGGATAAGGTTTTATTAGTGAGTTTTCAGAACCCACGCGTTTTCTATCGAACCTTGTATTGATGTTCTACTCCTACGGATATAATGGAGCTTTAAGTAAACTATCTATCTGTAAAGTTGAACGTTGCCGTGCATTCGTTTGGTTATGTTGTATAGGAAAAACATATCAACTTACCGAGCTCTTAAGCGTTCGAGTCTGTTGATAGATCTCGGATACTTTCAAATGAATGGTTTCACCGACATCGCGGCTGAATCCACAAAAAGCAGGAAATGCTCTCGAAGCCTATATCTGACATGATCGGCGTTGGCAATCGATTTTCGACCAGAATCGAAATCAGTCGATCTGGTTTCCGGTCATCTTAGGATTAGTGTTCTTGCAAGGTCTAGGTCTAAACTTACAATACGAAGAAGTTAACCTAGCTTGACCTATAAAATAATACTACGACAATGCGTAGGATAACAATAAATTCTTTGTTGCTTTTTCGTTGCGGCTTTATGTTGATCGAAGCTTACTGAGTCGCGGTTCGTTTTACTTAAAGGGTATGCGGATGCAAGCTGAGCAAAAGAACGTAATATAAAGAAATCATTTTCACTGCACATGTTATGAAATTTACCGCAGAGCTTTATTATAGAAACCTTTCACTTAACTTTTCGAATGCAAGTCAAGTGTACATCTGTCAACAACGTATTGCTCTATTCGGTACTTTTCCAACTTTTCTTAGTTTGCTTGGCTTTCTGTCATTCTCATTTCTCGTTCAGTCATCAGTGTCGACTATTTGTCTTTTGTCTATTATTTCTTCATTTCACACATACGGTGGTTATGTACGATGCGGATTTATTAAGTTTATGGTATCAGCAATATGACGTATAAATAAAAAGAAAACCTATTAAATATATTTATTCTAAATCGTTGTGAGATGTTTTCTGCTGTTGCTCGTCCGTCCTGCCGGGCATTACTATTGGCGCAAGTACTTAAAAAACAAAAGGTGACATTCGGCTCTTACAAGTTGTGCGTGACCAAATATGCATAATTCCTTCCTTGAATGTGGCAAAATAATTAGAAAATCGAAACAAAGTTGAGAAACCAAAATATCAAACAAAAGTCATTTCAAAGCTAAACTTTTTTCTACGTCATTTCACTTGAGATGCAATTTGTTGTGGTTTAGCTCTCAAATAAGAAATGAATTGCGCCTTTTGTTTTGTGTGTGCGTGTGTGTGTGTGTGTGTTTTTTTGTAATTAAATACAAATTTCTCATTCATACATATACATACATATATATATATATATACATATATATATATATATATATAGAGAGAGAGAGAGAAGAAAATTGCAATATCATCATCCTCGTAACAACAAAGAGTGCATTTGCAGATAAAATTAATTAAACTTCCGTTAATTCCCCATTCAATTGCAATCTGCTGTTCTTGGCGTTTTGCGATTTCTTTTTTTCTTTTTTTTTTTTATACATTTAAACATCGCCACACTAGTAACAACAACTAGAATAAAGGAAACACACTCCCGAGATATAAGCTCGATTGTTTGGAAAGTTTTGTGGTATTTTTTCACTTTTTTTCTTTTTTTTTTTTTATTATTATTATTGAATGCAATGAGAATTTCTTTGGAGTTTGATGTAAGTGTGTCGGTTTGTTCAAGTAACATTCTTATAGAGTCTCTAATCACTTCTAATAAGAAGTGAATTAAAAAAACTTGTACATTATAACCATAAGGGGATACCAAACTATTGCTGCTCTTTCTTGTTCGTAAGAAATCACAGTACATACGCGTATAAAGCAAATGATTGCAAAGTTAGTTTTAATGGCGTCAATACAAAACATCAAAGAGCATTTGCCACATGGCAGACAGTTTATAACAAAAGAGCAGCTAAATTGTGGGGTAAGAGAAGTGAGCGAGAGTGGGCCGTAATAAAATACAAGGATATCTCTCTGTCCAGCATAATTTCAAGGCGTACTTATGCGCTTGTGTGTGTATGTATGTAATGTTGAAGAATTCTTTCAATAAGAAGTATGCAGTAGAAAAGTTTCCGGCTAAGTATACGATAAAAATAAGTGAATAAAAATACCAACAATAACAACATCAACAACAGCAAGTAACAGTTATAACTGCACAACTCTTATAATAAAAACAAAAGAAGCAAAAAATGAAGAAAAGAAAATGAAAACAAACAATACAAAATAGCTAACCAACCCCAAGGAATATTGCGTTGAGGGACTTAACAAAGGCAAGGTTAAAATTCCTGTAAGGTATTTTTCTTTCATTACAACATCCCTGCCCACACCTTATCAACTCGAGATGCGTAAATAAATTGTTAGTTTCTCAATATCAGCATAAGGGTGCATGGATGGCGTTACTTTATAATATTCAGTCATTTCATGTTCATGCAAAGTCATGCGTTCGGATTGGTATCCCTTTTTGTTTTTTCTACGCATCGTTTTACTGTGTACTGTGTATCAGTAGACTTAGTGCTCTACATGTTTTGCAAGCACCACAGTACGGTCAGCTTATTTCAAAGAAGTGTCTTTAAGTTATTCGATCTTCACTTTAAACCTATTCTGATGAAATTCAAGTTTTTTCTTTTGACAACAAGAAGAAGTGAATTTCAATCTTTACTCTTCTTCTTCTTCTTCTTTTTTTATATACAATGAAAATGATAACGAAGACTATGCTTTATATTGATTTTAGCATACGTCTAATGTAGTTTTCTTCACTAAAGTTGTATACCTAACACAAAGTAAAAGGATTTTGTGTTAAAAATACCTATGAAATGTATCGCTGGTTACCAATTGACTGTAAATTTATTTCGTTGAACAAAAAAAAAAAAAAAATTCTTCTTTTTTTTACTTTCTCAAAAGTGTTATGTTCGCAAGTTGTCAAATACAATGTTCTTAAGTAGAGAGGATTTTTTTTTAAATAAAGCTGAAAAAGTGCATCCTTCTATCAGATGTGTGTGCGGCAATTGGACGCGTAGAAGCCGAGTTATAGGTTTATGTGTTTTTTGCAGCGGTGCAAGATGTTTAAGTGGCCTCCACTTTCGCATAACACTTTCTTTTCAACGATAAATGTGTTTTACGAGCACAAGTAGTAATCATATGGTAAAAGAGGTAAACAAAATGATTGGTTGATGGTTAAACGGCGACGATTGACAGAACGCTAGTGCCCTCCAGGCGGTCATCACTACACAACGCATTGAAACTTCCCGAAATGTATTTTTTACGAGCGACGTAAGTCCTTGTGACGGACAGGCATAAGCAAATATGCTCTGAATTGGTTTCGCTGAACAAAACAAATATCCACCATAAAGCGGTGCCCCAGCAAGAGTGTTTCACGTCAAAGTTCGAAACAGTTTTTATATCAGGATAAGAATACTGACGCTCAATGTAAAAATGAACTGCAAGAAGTGAAATTTTTGAAGAATTTAGTTTTTATACCCGCCACCGAGGGGTATATTCGTTTTGTCAAAACGTTTGCAACGTCCAGAAGGCAACATCACCAAAAAGTATATATATTCTTGATCGGTATCAAATTGTAAATCGATTTAGACATGTTCGTCTGTCAGTCTGTCTGTCTTGTTTTCTTTGATTCAATTTAGACTTTGCAATTTTCGAGATATTTTAATGAAACTTGATATACTGACATGTTCTGACGAACAAGGACGAACGCTGTTGAAAATGGTTCGGATCTGACCGTTCGATCGTTTCCCACATCACAACTTATTTCGAAAAGTTATTATATGAATAAAGGTATTATTATCGAAGTGGCGTAGGGCTTTGAATAGTGGGCCGTGGCCCATTATTATGCTTTTTCTTGTCTTCCTTTGAGTTTTCCGAATATCGGAAGTATTTTCAATAAATTTAAAAATAATTGTGGAAGATTTAAGAATTGCGCTTTTAGAAAATGGCAGTTGCAGAGACGAATAGACAGACGAACATTTTATGCACCTTACAACATTCCTGATGGTATTTCTGGTTATATGAAATAAGTATGAATGGGTAAAAAATTTAACTCCATTGAGGTTAGTTGACGCTCGTTTTTTTTATGTAATATGTCTGCGATGGGTCCGGCGGCTATAGTCCATTGTCAGATGCACAAATTTGATGAAGACATTGCTGAGCTAAAATCACACTGAAGGGACAGTAGATCGCGATGTGTAAATGGTTTTACCTTTCGAACCATTTGCAAAATTTAAGAAGCTGCTAGGGATAGTGGATTTCTTAGTGAGATACACCGAATCATTCATTCGCATTATTTTGATTATCGCATTTCGGGAATACATTCATTAGCATTCGGTAAATTTATTATTAAAATGTTTCGAACTTATTACGTATATGTGTGTGTATGCCCTTCGGCTTAATTTGCGTACCAAGGTTTGCTCTTGTCTTTTTTCCTTCACATTATAACGATGCGTGCTATTAAAACTTTGTCATTTTCTTTCTTCTTTTTTTTTTTTTTACGCAACAAGGGAGTAAATGTTAGAAGAGTTAACTTCTTTTAGTTATGCACGAAGATGGAGGCTGGGACAAAAAAAGAAAGAAAAAACTATATGAATGCAATATCGAGGTTGAGCCGTAATCATATTGCATCTTATTAAATTTTGTAGAATTCTTTCAAAAAAAGGGGAAATTTTTCCTTCGATTTCATTTCATTTCAATGTTCAATGGAAGTATTTTACTAGAAACATTTGCGGGAGCTTTGATTTCATTCATTTGCATTTTAATTTCTTCCCTGCATTGTAGGATATAAAATATGTCGTATTTAACTGGTTCAACTTTCTCCCTTAAATTTATTTATTTTTTACTTTGCAATTTTAATTGCACAATAGCTTATTGTTTTTCTGTTTTTTTTTTTTTGTTTAGCTTTTTTATTTTTTGTAACATTGTTTTCATTAAAACTTTTTTTTGTGTTGGGCTGGATTAAGCCAAGTTTTTTTTTTTTACTCCTCTCTTCAAGAGTAGAAGAAATGACGTCAAGTTTGAGGAAAAAGCTAATTAACGCTTTTTCCCTCACTTTTCCATCTCTGTTTCAGAAATTAGAATTTTTTTTTTTTTTTTAGTTCTTTTAAAAGAATTTAAATATATTTATTTTCTAATTATAAAAACTTAGGGAAAATGTTAAGAGAAAATTACATTTAAATATTACGAATTCTTTACTTTTTCGTTGCCGTTATATTCCTGTTTGCTTTTGATTTCTCTTTGACATTTTTGGTTGAGATGGCTCGCAAATAAACAAAGAATTGTAAAATGTATGTGGAAATTACCACTTGAGCAAGCCTGTGTTGTATGAACTCTTTGCTACAAGTGTTATGTAGTTTCAATAGAATCCGTCCCGCCCTTTAACTTTAGGAATTTGAGTTGGGACACGCTTGTCCCACTGTATCTTTGTGAAAATAGATCGTCTTTGTTAACTCCGCTAGCATTATGGAAGCACGGACTTATCCTAAGTGTGTTTTGCTAGCGGAATTAATAAATGCTACTATTAACTCACCAACGTTACTAAGCGGCATAAACTTTAATACTCCTAACAGTTCTTCTAAAAATATTAAGTTCATAGATGTAGGTGCGTGTAGGTGTATATACAAGCTTTTCAATCCGTTTAGGATCTTTGCAAAAATCCAAATCATATTTATAACTTAAGCTTAATATTGGACTTTTTTAATTCTATCAAATTATACTTCCTTAGTAGATGGAAACTTTCAGATCGCGCACGCAGGGAAAGGGATTCATGGGCGACGAAATTGTGTCCAAAATTTTCAATACTCCCGAGGCATTGTTAATATGAATTGTATCGTGCTTGCGTGTAAGTACATCCAGGACAAGTGTTTTATCGATATAAAAGAGATCTATCCACTAAGCCTCATAGGGCCTTCTCAACGTCACTGTGGGAATTGTATAGGCATTGCCTGCATATCGGATTCCACGCTACCTATCAGCAGTGGTCTTTCTCACCATACCTGACGTGTCTACTATTAAATCAAACATATGAAAACACCGCTCCTTTCTTCCATTTCTCTTTACCTACGATCTTTCCCGGCCACCATGGTACCTGCACGCACAAGGCACATCCTCTGGGCAAACAGATGTATAAAAAAAAAAAATCTGATTTAATTTTTAATTATGAAATCTTCGTAAGATTTGTAAATCGACCAGAATATGCTCACTATTGTCACTTGGCAAGCTTGTGCATGTTTGCAACGGCTTAGGGATGCATTCCCAATTCGAACCTATATCAGGTGAAAGTGTGTCCCTGCGCTAGATACACAGGCTTCTTCTGTTCTTTCTAATATTTTTTTCTCTTCTTTATTTATGGAGAAATTTTGTTCTTTTTATACTTTGTCATCACTTAGTTATTTTTAGAAGTCAATCGAATTCGTCCGTTAACATAATTTGGCTCAATTTCATATGTAAATAGTTCAATAAATAAATGTTCGTTGCCTTCATAACCCGAGGACTAAAGAAAACTTGCAAGTAAAACGCATCGACTTTATCTATCGCCACCTGGGCAAGTAAACCGTAAGCTTCAGCTTGGCTAGTCAGAATTCTGCAGAATGGGTCTTTGAAAAGACATGGGATAGATTAATAAGAATAACAAATATCCCGTTATTGTACTTTCACCTTCTCATCATCACAGCGAAACAACGACTTAGCCTATCAAAGGAAGTTCACTGACAAGTGGCAGTCTTAATAGTCAGATCCCCGACCGAACACTACACCACCACTACGCCACCCTAATAAACCTTAAAAAGTCAATTAACGGTATAATAATGTAAGGACGTAAACGTCTTCATCTTCACCACATTAAAAGACTTGCAAATGAAAAATTGTTTCGATTTTCTTTGGGCAAACTTTCTGGGGCTGGAAAAGATTGTATATTGGTTATGCTTTTCTTCGAATGATCGGAGATTGTAAAAAGACATTTTGTAATACATTAAAATGATTCTATTTTAACTTTATTTGCATGCTTTTATTCATTTGAAATAATTTCATAGAGTTTTTACAGTGTCGACGTTTAATTAAACACATTTTTTTTTTTTTTTTTGCTTCACGGTTTCCATGTTTTGTTTAAATTTATTTAATAATGTTTCTTAAGTTTTTAGTCAAAAAATTATTTGTATGTTTTGTTTTACTTAAACTTTTAACCAATAATAAAAGAGATGAAAAAAAATTATGATTTTTGCCTTGAGAAAAACTTCAAAACACACCACTAAAAACGAGAACAACAGCAATAATATTTTCAAATTTTCATAGTTAATGTTGCCCGCTGTGTCCGCTGAACTTTTTTAATGTGTTTAATGTGTTTTTATTAATTTCTAAAAGAAGAACTTTTTTTCTTTCGTTCTTGCCGCTTTTAACCCATGGGAGAGGGTATTAGAACAACAACACGAAACTTTTTAAATAAACAACAAACGTTGTTTTTTTTTTTCTTTTTGGCTTTTAGGGGAGAAAAAGTCAAAAGTAAAATTACTTAAAAACAACAGCAATAACCCGTGTAAAAAAAGAAAACAATGGCAGCATAGTATATTTTAAAGTTTTTCTAAATGTAAAAAAGTTTTAACGAAAACTGCTTCAAAGCGTTCAATTGGAAAAAGAATGCAAAAGAAGGCAATTTTTAAGGATTTAAGAAAAAAAGGAAAAAAGGAAAAAAGAAAAAAAAAAAAAGTAAAAAGTAAGGCAGAGCAAAGTCATCGTTTTAATTAGTCGCACACATACATATGTTCAACAAGATTACATGACTATAACAAAACAATGTCTTTTAAGTTTTACTGGCAATGTAACAGAAAGTTTGTTATGCGATATACGTAAATAACTATCCCGACGTTACATTGAATTTTAAAACGTCCCTTAGCGCCGAAAAGTTGCAAACTTTTGTTCTTAAGAAAATTTTCGAATTCGTTTTTCTCTTTATACTCTGGTTTTGTTTGAGCAAAAACTTTAGCTGAAAATGCATAATTTAAATGAAAATGTCAACGCACAACAATAGGACATTTTCAACATTACCGCACCAGATCAGTCGCCAGAGGATTTTGTCAATAGAATCAAGTGGTGTGGTGCAGTGTGGTGTCTACGGGTTAGGGCTGGGGTTAGATAGGGGTTAATGTACGGTTTTCTTTACATCTACGTATACACAAAGGCATGTTTTATTTCAAACATGTGTTTGTACTTAGTTAAAATTCATCATCAGAAGAGAGGAAAAAAGTTTATAAATTTTTATGCTGAACACTGTTAACCAGATTTATGTGTATGAGCATTTTGTCACTTTCTTTTTTAACTTACAATGTCCTCATAAAAAACTCATTTTGTATTCTCAACCAACAGGAGATCAAAAGTAATGTTTAATTATATTCGCGCTAAGAAAATTTTTTACCGAAATTTTTTTCTTTTTAATTTTTTTAAAAGTAATTTGTTTGTTTATTATGTTCAAGGTATAAAGTCCAAACCATTTATCATTAGTTTTAGTATTAGTTAAGCATGTAGTGGTTAGTTACTAAGAAAATGAATGCCCTCTGACTTATGAAAGAATAGAGAGCACATATTAAATTTTGTGTTCTAATCAATGGATTTAATGCGAAAGCATGAGCGATGGCTCACCATTAAACACAACACACCATATTACAGTTATTCATGTTACGACTTTTTAAAACAAGATCAAAGAAGTTTACAAAAGAAGATCCGAATCATTTTCAATAGCGTTCGTCCTTTGATCCTAACACTTCAGTTTTCCAAATTTCATTAAAATATCTCAAAAAATGAAGGTTCCATACAAGAAAAAAAGACAGAGAGACAGACAAACTTAAATCAATTCAAAAAATTATTCTGATTTCATTTTCAATATCTGCGTATTTCATTTTTATACCTGCGTATAAAAGCTTCCAATGTTCTTACTAAATTTGAAGTCGATCAAGGACGGTGCCAACAGGAAACACCACGAAGACACACACACAGACAGACATGGCTTAATCAATTCAGAATTTCACGCCGATCAAGAATACATACGTTATGAAAAAAAATAAATAAAATGAGTGCATCGCCATACTTTAGTGGTAGATATAAAAAGTAAAGTAGCAAGAACTATCTGAAATCTTTTCGGGTGTGATGTACATCTGCGCAAACTTAATATGCCCTTTTACCACAAGTGCTGTAGGGTATAAGTAATAAAAATGCGGTAATACCGGAGCTTCTCTCACGATGGGTATTCAATTTAAGGGATTCTGTGTTTTTTGTTTTGTGAATTTTGAAGTAAAAAAATAAATGTTCATAGTTGGAAAATTTCGTAGAGAATATTAATCAATACTTTTAACACTTTACTATATAGCGATTGGCGAATGTTTGGGCGAAAATATAAGCCATAAAACGTCAACTTCTTATTTATGAAAAATGTTCAAATTAATTTATTGCGAATGCAATTCTAAGACTGCAAAAATGGTCTTCCATTCTCAAATATTTTTCCACATTTTCTTTCCTCGACTACTTTAAGCTCAGAAGTGCTTGTTCTGCTGAATCTGTCAAAGCGACAACCGTATGTTTCGCATCTTAGGTGCAGTGAAGTGAGAGAGAATTAAATATATTTATATTGCTAATGCCGAATTCATGAATGCCATCAGAAACTCTTTCCGAAATGTTTCCTCTTTCTTTTCAAAAACGTCGAAACCTTTCGAATTGCTTTTTATTTACTAACCGTTTCAAAAAAACTGCAATAACGCATTTTTGTTTGCACACGCTTCCAAACGAATGCTTCTACTTTCCAAAGACATATTTTACAGAAGTTATGAAGAGCCTATAACTTATACGTATAAATTCATTTGACCTAAGCAATCTTTTTTGAGCGTTTAAACATCAATTTAAAATTTCAATGAATAATTTGTTTAAGCATTTTTTTTTCTATAAAAAAAAAGGTTCAGAGCACCTACTAAGCCAATAAATAAAAATATTTTTTGAAAATTTACAGTGGTATTCGTCGCCAAGTAACGTTCAATGTGTCAATTCTTAAAGTACTCGTAACCTGCTTAATAATAATACTCATACGCATAGAATACCAGTTAAACAACTAAAATATAATGTGGCCAGGTAACGCTATCGTATACATGCATACGTATAGGTAATAAAAACATTCATACGCACCGTGTATCAACATAAAATTTGTTACAAAATTTTTCCTTGCGATAATCTATTTTAACATTTATTTAGTTTTAACCCGAAAACATTTCCTATATATAAAAATATATATAAAATGAGTGAATAAATAAATAATGATTTACATATTCTGAATAAATTTTGTGAATACATTTGCAAAAGTACATTTAACAGATCATTAAAATTTTACAATTATTTAATGGTCTATGAACGTATTACAAAATACTTACTATAAAATTAAACGATTTAACTTCATTATACGATCATAAAAAACTATTAATTCTAAAAATGATGTTACTATTATCAACACCACATGTGTTTAAATCACATTTAACACATGTATATGCATGCCTGTGCATTTGAGTATAAATATACGCATTAAAGCTTTAGTGGATTATAGATGGTGGTGGTAATAAAAATCCTTTCAGTTAAAGCCAATATAAACGAACATAAAACATGTTGTTAATATAGCATAAGGGAATCTATTTTGGTTTGTTTTTAATCTTCTTTCTTTTTTTTTTTGTTTTTAAAGAGTGATTGCTTAAATTAAACCTTAAGGAATATGCTCTAAATTGGGCATAAAATATAATTATGAATTATTAAAAGATGTTTTTCATCCTCATTTATTATCAATATTAATGGCACCAATGGTTTTTTACATTATCTGCTTTAGTTAAAGTTTTACATCGAATTATAACACCCAGTAGTGTAATATAATAAAGCTTAGAACAAAAGAAAATCTTATAGGACTTTTTTTCGTTCTGCCAACATTAACAAACAAATATTAGGTGCACCGCAAAGTTTCCAGATTTCCCGACAAGTGACGTACATGTTTGAAGTTATGTGTGATGTTGTCTTCTGGACATCTCTTAACAAAAATCAATTGTAATATCATTACATATCGGTCCGGAAATATATTTTTCCCAATAACAAATATCTCGAGTTTTGTGTCAAATGAAACTTTTACTAAGGAGCTCTACATATGTCAACTGATGTCGTTAGGGGAAAATTTCGTAAAATCTTCATTTTTCAGCACGATCACGTGCCGATCTATATGGGACAACCCGTGCGGGAAACGTCAGCATCACTAGCCTGGAATATGCTACGCTCTCCGCTGTTATCAGCGCTCACTCCTCCTTCCGACTAACCCTCATTGTAATTAATAAGTTACTGTTTGTTCGAGCAAGATTTTCGTTTTTGTAACGGTATGCAGAAATTGTCTTGTTGTTCATAACCTCAAGAAGCCTGATTTCATTTCCGTACAGAATTCATAAGGTAAGAGAACTTGAATAAAATAATTTTTCTATTTGTCTTGAAATTTTCAAATATTCAATGCTCAAGAAACCCGGAAACTTAGTTGCGCACGTAGCATGCCAACAGTGTGTAGATTTTTACATGGATTTGAACCGAGTAATGGGTTAAAATATGAATATAAATAATGCCCAAAAAATTGCATTGTTTTTATTTATTGGAAAAGTTTTGTATATATGCTAAGCTTATATATTTATATGAAATACTCGCAAATTCATTCTGTAGTGTATTTTTTAAACGCATGAGCTTTGTTTACATAACTTTTAAAGATATATTTCAACATCCACTTGTTTTATTACCACTGAGTGAAAACAGGTTGTTATTTAAAGCTTTGCCGTCCCTGAAGGATCATAGGTTTTTTAGTAAAGTAAACCCCTTTTATGTACTCGCCATTATTGTAAATAAAATAAACTTTTAAGTTTTGAAACGACCTTCAAAAAATTTCCTTTCTGTAAATTTTCTTTTGCTTCTTTTTAATAAATTTATTTGCACCTATAAGGCTAGGGACCAGTGCCGCATTAGTTATAAATCATGGACACTGAAGATTAATTCAAGTAATTGCCCTGCTTTATCATTAATTATTGCATTCGTCAACTGTCAGTGTCAGACGAATTAGTTGAGGCCAATTTTCTATACTCAAAGCATTTAAGGAGCGATCAAAGTGTGTGAGATGAAATCGACTTTACGATATGTTCGAAAAGAAGCCATAAGGAGTGAGACATTTCTGGTGTTGGGGATGTTGTGCTATTTAAATCTATCGGGCTTCAAAGTTTTGCTTTGATCATAAACTTTTTGAAGGGACCATTAAATTTGGAAGGCTTCCGTGACGTACAACTTTATATTCCAAATTGCTGGGATACATAACTAAAGTCTCTATGCTCAAACAGGCAAAGGGAATAATATTGGGTACAGATCTTGTCAGTTTTCAGGTGACTACAGTTTATCAGACGCTGGTATTTAGCTTAAACGAACGCTTTAAAGCTAATATTGTTTTTTTTTTCACTTATTTTTAAATTTCTTTATTTTTTTTTTTGATTTTGTTTGCTTGGTTTACCTTATCAGTAATTGATTTTCGTTCGAATTACGGAACTTTTGTTATTCTTTTGCCAGTCAACGGCCGTCTGCACACAGACGCAAAGGCTTTTTAACAAGAAATTCAAACAATTTATCTCTTATTAAATCTAGAAGATTTAATTAGGGTTTTTCTTTTCATTACTTTTCTCCGCATGTGTGTGTGTCTAGCTTTACAATTTAAAACGGATATGGACGCACACAAACGCAATAAGAGAGAAAGAGAGAGAAAAAAAAGAAGCGAAAGCTAGTCAGAAACCGGGAGGGGGAATAGAAATAAGGGGGAAAGATAAAATTTCAATTGAATGCAATTTAAGTTAAACAAGAAAGTTTGGGTAATTGTGGTTGCAATGTGTTTGGCAATAGATGCGATCTTCCTCCTGCTATGTCTACTTATTATTTACGAAAGTCTGTCTTCGTATTAAATGGGAAATAAAAGTAAATAAAATGTTCATCTTAGAAGAGTGTTTGAAAGCTTTTTACGTATCAAGTGTAAATAATGTAAGGAGCGGAAAATTTGTAAAATTAAATTTGTTTCTGTGTGTAATGGAAATCTTTTATCAAAAGTTGAATCCTTAAAGAAGAACAGCAGTTACAGCTAATATTTGTTGTTAACCAAAAAGAACTGAGACGGAGATTGCTTGTGGAACATGAAATGACCCCTAGCCCTCACTGTAAATGTTTCGTTTTTGGAGGAGGGTTTTAAGAGATTCTAATATAATTAAATGACGATTTTACCGCTGTCTTATCACAGATATTTAATACAATCGAAAGTATTTTTCCTAAACATTCCAAAAATGTGGCCTTCTTTAACGGTAATTGTTACACGCATACACATACACACAATAGGCTTACAATTAAAGTTAAGGCCTTCCAGAATTTGCTTTTCTTCTTCAATGCTCAGCTTATGCCATTTATTGCCCTAACAGACGTGCTTGCAATGGTATTCTGAGCCACATAATTCATCTTGAACAGTTTTATTATGCGAATAGCTCCGGAGTGTTAAATTTGCTATAAAGACACAAGAATTTGATATAAAGGCAAAAAACATGTTTTTTTCTGTTATGATCAGCGACCGATCGCAGCCCCATTATACGGCTGTTAGTTCTGTTAAAAGCAGTTTATTAGAATTAATTATTACAATAATACCAACAATTTGGAATAAACACTCGTTAACCTTATTTACACTTTTGCGATTTAATTGTATGGAAAAAGATTCTATAGCCTTTGGGGTAGTGAAGAACACAAATTGTTGGTGTACAGCCTTCAAAAATGCATATTCGTCTGCTAATGCCAGATGTAAGGTCGTCAATATAATCTATGGGTTTTCTTTAAAGGCTTATATCTAATTTTTCAACACTACCTCTAAGGTCGGAAAACAATCACAGGTGCGATTGCCACCCTATGACTCTAAATACCGATTCTGTTCAAACACATGCAAAGTTGTGATCCTCCACTTGTACGGATTCTTTCACTCAATTCTTCCTAAACCGTTTATATCTATAGTCTATAATCTTAGCCCAGCTGTACGGGTTCCTTCCCTTCCTCTCTCAAGAACTACAGGACTCCTAGATAGACACAAATTATGCGGTTGGTCAGGGACGGTAAAAGTTACTCTTTTGCTCAACAACGGAAGAAATTCCTTCAAAGCTACGCTTGACATCTTACGTTCCTTTAATAATAATTGATTGGGAAAACAGTGAATTCATCTGGTAGGACTTCGAATGCGTTAACCCTGCCATTTCAATGTCATTCTTTACGCTATCATAAATGTTAAGGTAGAACTTAACCAACTGGAAATATGTAAAAATAACTTAAAGCTAATTGTGGGACAGAAACGCACTTGTGACTTTCCTTGCACGGTACGATAATTTTAATTATAAGCAATATTTTTTATTGGTGTAATTTTTTTTATTATTAATATAATAATTATTACTAATACTCTATTAAACTAAACTAATGGTCGTCTTCTGAGAAACATCACAAAGACGTCAGAAGTCATAAATAATGCTTTTCCGTATGATTTTTGGTGATAACCTTGTTTGTTGCCAAAATTGACGTGGGTGGGTTTTATTGTAACTTCTGTTATAAAACATTAAATTTCCCACACAATCACACACAAAGTAGGACAAGAAAACATATTGTTTTTTATTATGATTAGTGATCGGTAACTAGTCCAGAATACGGCGCTGCAAGAAAGATATAATTATCCAGAAATGTTTACAACGTGTTCTAAGGGTTTTCTTGGCTTGCGAATATATTTACGTACGCACAAGGACTTGAAAAGAATCAAACCAAAATGGACTTTGGCCGTCGAGGTTTATCTGCATGGTAGAATAGAAGAGCAAAAATAACTTTCTGCGGCAAGAGCTGATCATTTACATTAGAAGTGTGATGATTGTGACCTTTTTATGAACATGTTCCCTTCAGTCCATCTATTTCTTTAAGGTTCGAAATAGTTCCAAAATTGAATCCTTCGCTTTGCCTCAGAGTACCATATAAGTTGCTTAAAACAATTTTCATTTACTTTTTAAAATCTAATTTAAAGCGTTTTTTTTTTCAAAACATTAAAATCAAAATTTTATTAAAAATTAAATGAAACTCACCGAGAACTTATTAGACATCAGAAATTAGTCGAAACAAAACATTTTTTATATATATTTCTTCCAACGTCGTTTTGATTTCACATTTTGCGCAGCATTAGCCGATGCGAATATTTCTTAAGTATTAATATATAGGAAAAGTTTTGTGAAGGAACTTTTTCGTGCCATATTTGTTTTAATATCAAAGAATTTTTTTGGAATTAATGTTTATTACAGTTGTGGCATGTTGTTGCTGGTATACATAAAATTGATAATAAATACGTAAACATTCTTTGCTCTCTTTTTATAAGTACACGCAAAAGTTGACATACAGTCCGCCCATAATTGGATATACTTCGATAGTCAACGAAATTTGTACGGTTTTCTTTTTTTTCGTTTTTTTTTTTGTTCGTTTTATAAGCGAAGAAGAAAAACGAAGAAAAGAAAAAAGTTGAAAAACAAAACTTAAAAGTTTTCAATTTATTGTTAAACTTTGGCGTTAAGTGCAATTACGAGTGTCATTTTCTGCAACCGAAATGATAACCGAAAAAATGTCAACCCAAAGGAGCATAAGAGTCAAACAGTACTCTCTATGTTATTATTATTATTATTATTATTATTCTTATTTTTTGCATTTTCAAAAAACTCTGGTGAACATTTTTTTTATTATTTTCAACTATGCACAGATCCACAGACAATTTCTATTTGAGGAACGCTCTTACAACTGCATAACAAGCAATGTTTCATTTGCTTTAAGTTGTCTAAGTACATGTGTTAAACTGTTTGCATTACCAAAGCACGTTAGCATTGTTTTAGGCCATATATCAAATGTTCATTTGTTATAGATATTCAGAAACTTTTTGGTTGTGTAACTTTTGGTGTCTTTGCATAACATGGTTCGAAAAAAGTCAACTGCGACTTGTTACAGGACGCACAATCTTTCTCTTTCTATGCTTGTGACTGAAAATTTATTTTTTATATATTGTTTTGAGGTTTTTTCTTAATTATTTAAGCCAAAAACTTTTACTAGAAAAAGTAATATATATATGTATATATATATATATATATTATATTGTTTTGAGGTTTTTTCTTAATTATTTAAGCCAAAAACTTTTACTAGAAAAAGTAATATATATATGTATATATATATATATATATATGTGTGTATGTGTGTACGTGCGAACGTATATTATAGGAATTTCACCCTAATTACTTGCTTTTGTAAATTACTTCCTGCCTTTGACGTGGTTATAGCCAACTCTTCTTGAAAATTGTTCTGCTTCGCCTTTGCTCTTTGCGCCCAAAGCGACATTAGCCGTTTTATACGCAGTGTTGCTCTTAAGTTGACTTAATTAGTTTTGAAAAGTTTTTCGATGCGTTGAAAAGTCTCGAGACTAGCAGCGAATCTTGCTTTACCCACCCAGTACATGCAAGAGTTTTTTTTATACTCTAAACCACTCGTGACATGAGGGTATATTAAGTTTGTGCGAATGCATGCAACACCACGAAAAACTACGGATACGTTCATTTATTTTACCAGTTTACGCTTGTTTGTTCCTCTGTCCTCCTCCTCCTTTTCTTATGTTCAACCTATAGGCTGTACTTTTGAAGATGTTTTGATGACTTTCCTTACCATGACGTGGCTTCGCCCAAAGACAAATGCTATTGAATTATGGACTGCTTCCCATGTATGCTCTTATTTTGAAAACTCGTTATATTAGCACGGCCCACTATACTGTTCTTAGTTGTTTCTTTATTTTTTTTGTATTAATTGCTGTCGTATGGGTTGGGCGAGACCATTTCATCATTGTAGCGAATTTCTCAAGGACATGAGTTGAAATCGGCACATTATGGCTAACAATTTATGATTTTTTTTTTTTTATTGATTTATCAGCTGCTTTAATGCCTCTCTCTGCTTGCAGGCAGATTACGTTCATTCTCAAATTCATTTTAAGGAAGAGACCGCATATTAAGTTATAGTCATTTCTTGGGATATATTGTTGGTCATAAAACTTACAAGACGAGAAAAAAAAAACATAATCGAATCAACCCCATACGTTATTGTGATTGTGACTGTAATAAATCTGCTAGAAGCCAACCAGACATTCGCCTTACTTTTGAAAACTGTTCTTTTAACTACTAAAGATAATTTGCTAGGCTTGATCTCCCCACTTGGAGCCAACTAGGAAAAGAAAAACTGATAGCAGGCAGGAGTTTTTTTAGTTTTTCTTTAGTCTAAACATGTTGGCCAAGGGAATTTTTTTATGCACAATATGTTTACTTAAAGTCGTGAGAAGAAAACTCAATCATTCGCCTGCTAAAACAATCAAGAAACCCTTTAACCCGTATTCAATGTAATTAGGGAGGAAGCTTCTACTCTGGAGGGAGCACCTTTTGAGGGAGAGAAAAAATTTTTCTAAAGGGAAACCGATTGGTATGACAGTGGCAATGATTTTAAAAGTAAAACCAAGAATTCCTTTTTCCTTTCGAATATCTGTCTTCTGCCTATTATATATATATATATTTGTAATATTTGTAGGAGAAGAACTAAATTACTATCTATTGCAGGCGAACTACCTTCACCCTGCTCCAACTGTTATGCCAACTGATGTTATTCTGCTTAAATTCCCATTCAAAACGGGCGAATCTAAATTTTCTGCGCTATTCTCTGTTTCCTTCTTCGTGATCGATTACTGCAAGTCGCCTATAAGCTTTATCTAGCTGTACCTTAAGCCTGTATCTTAGGGTGACTCACATCAAAAGGTCCTTTTTAATAGAACAAGCAGTTGTAGAGCACCCACTACAACATGCCCCTTCCTCTCTTTACACAATTCGGACGTATTCGGAAACATTGCTCTTTGAATTAAGAAATCTCGCAGCTTTCTATCCGTTGTGTAGCTGTATATGTGATGAGTGTGCTAGTTCTCTGTTGTTTTCAGTGTTTTTTAATCTTTATATATATTTACTGATTCTCAAGTTTATAATTTGAACTTTCGACATCAAAACGGGTTGACATTTTTTTTTTTTTTTACCCAAAACCTTTAAATTATTGCTCTTCGAGATTTTAGTTTTTTATTTCACTCCGCACGACCGTAACAAATTAAGCATGATTTTCTTATAGATCAAACAATGATTTATAAAAAACGAATAGTTAAGAAAACTATCCCGATCTGAGTTAGATAGAAGGGAGGACTCGTTGCATGCAAACATCAAGCGAGGAAATCTCCGCGGACAATGGAGTGTCCGAGCGACAATGAGTGAAGCCCCAGATTAAATATTTGCGCTGCAGTATAGGTTAGACAATGGTGAGAAAAGCTCCAGAGTGTTAGGCATGAGAGGGCAATTGATTTCTTAAGTGTCCTCTCAATTACTTCGTCATAAAATTTTCAAATAAAGATGGATTGCAATCTGACGAGAAATCTTGGCGATATACGACGACGGCACAAAGAGCACATTTTTTGAATTTTTGCATAAATCATCAATTGAAGTAACAACTTAAGGCTCTATAAATGGTAGTCTGTAAAAAACTTCAAAATTCTGAAGAGAAAAAAATTTATTTTGGGGGGATTTTTAGAAATTTTTAGCATTATTTTGAAATAGGACTTTTCCCTCTGTGCACAAACACCGAACACCGCTGACAGATTTTATTGCTTATGGAAAACTTTTGTCGCTTATTTTTAGACATAATACACGAAAACTTATTCTAGCATACTTTTATGCGGCCGTACGGTTTTGAAATATTAATAATTAATGTAATAGAGTGTGAATTGCATTAACAGTACGAACGTAAGAATGTAGGCGAAGACGAGCAAGTCAAAAAAGCATGAAGTCGTTGATAGAAATCGGAAGCTTATGACGGCGGATGTATAATTCTCGAACATGAAATGAGAGAAGCTCATCAAATGTGTACCGCATATATTGAATGGAAGAATGAGAAGAAAATTGTTGCTATGATATGTGCAGGAAAGTGTTTTTGCACGAAAGCATTGATTCTTAGCTCAATCGTAATGTGAAAGACGAAGAAAAGGGCATCCTGCAGGCCGCTCGCCGGCCTCTATTGTCGCCGCTGTAACGCAGCGAAACTCTTTAGACGCAAAGTTGTCACAAAGAACGACAATGTTGACAGTTGATTAGCCAACAGCTGGGGTGGTCGCTTCCTTCGATTGCCAAAAAACACACGGCAAACTGCAAAGTCCAAGCCAGAATTCCTTTTCTCCATTTCAGTGCTCGACCGTACATCGCATAGTTAATGCCGCACAAGGTAGACTACACTGCTTGATATTGATATAGATCAAGAGATCTGGCGTCATGTACTGGTAACTACTTGACTCTTGATAATAGAATAAAACGTCAACAATTAGATTGTTGGTAAAAACGCGTTCAAACGCGTTTATCGACTCCAGGATGTCGGAATTTTTTTCGTTACTGGAACAGGCTTCTCGCGGTTAGCAATTTGTTTAATATAATAAAAGTGAAACTTAACTGGACTCATGGACAAACGATTTTTATTAATGCTGTCAATGTGAAACAAATGGAAGCGAAATTTCTTTCAAAACTATTCCCAATATACTCAACAGCTCTTAGAGAAATCTACAATCGCTATAAAGTTTTGATTTTCAATTTTCATTAATATTTTTGTTTTTTGTTTTGTTCGTTGAAGAGAAGGATGTCCATTTATAGTCGCATCCATTAATATTAGCTTTCGTGTAATGGACGTCAATTTAACAAAAGAGGCAAATAATATATTCATAAATGTATAATTTTCGGTTAAATTATAAAATTTTAAAAGGATTTATATATGAGTTTAGAAATTCACAAATACATGCATATAGATATGCATATATATATATATATATATATATATATATATGTATATGTACATATATAAATAGTAATTAAGTAAAATTTACAAATATTTGTCATTTAGATGAAAATTGCAAATATTGCAATTTCAAGTGCGGAATTTCAACCGCAACGGCTATTACTACAGTGCAGTAATAACCCCAAAATTGCAGTAAAATGCTATATGAATGCGGGTGTGTAACGATTCGTATAGTGTATCTAGTCGCATTTATAAACGTGTGTGTGTGTGTGTATGCACTTGTAGTGTGAATATGTCATATGAAAAGGCTTTGTCAAAAATTTTTGTGAAGGTGTCATGTAGAAGTCAGTTTATGGCTTGCGGTTTGTGGTCACAAATGGTCATTGCGTTGGAAAATTTTTGGAAAACTGGCAAAACTGCTATTATAACCACAAAATGTTATGCTGATTGTAGCTAAATAGAACGACAGGCGGAACGAAGGGGTCATGAAAACGAGAGAGAGAGAGAGAGAGAGAGAGATAGAGAGAGAGAGAGAGAGAGGGAACAAAGAATAAAGAAACTATCGTTAAGTTTTAAAAGACATGGTAAGGAGGGCAATTTTGTAGCTGTATGAAGATAAAAGGATAAAAAAAAAAAAGGAAAAAAAAAAACTATTTATAGTTAAGACCAACATAATAGCATTTAATTGTGGCCACTTAAAATCGTTTAAGACGGGTTTGGTATAACACAATATGCTAATCCGGTAAAACCATTAAATTTCGTATACATGTTGGTTTAATTACAAAAAATGCAAAACTATTTTTGTCTTATACAAAACATGTAATAAACGAAATGCATTTAAATTCAGTTCTATTAAATATAAGTTTTTCGTTCAAGTTGTTTGTGAAAAACTGGTGCTTACTCATAAAATGCGTGTGATTGAAAATTGCTTTTAAAAAATTTATAGTAAATCTTTCTGCATTATTTGGCATCCTTCTCGCGTCTGTATTCTGTACATATTCTTCATCTGTAATATGTTTAGAATTGATCCGTCTTCGGTCCTGCTTTTTCCTTAGCCGTTATTGTGTGTCAACGTAATTATGGCTGGCATTGTTCACAATAGTCGATTCGCTGAGATTTAAGCTGATAAGCGGGAATGGCTTTCTTCGATCGATTATTCGCGTGCAGTTCTCATATGCTGCCTCTCCGCGAGTGGTATAAACTGTGATACTCTCTAAAGTTTATTCCGTGATAGCTTTGTCATGCTTCTGGAAATCTTCACATTGTACGTTCTGCATGAATAAGACGCTATGATTTAAGGAAACCAACGTCGCAAGATCGTTTCAGTCCAACACTTAGGTTTAAGGTTATACGTGCGTGCTTAGGCTTGATAAGTCTATGTCTGCATTTAGTTATGGTAAGATTAGGATTAAGAAACGCTATTAGAAAGGGAGGATTATCGCTACCATAAATGGCTTTGAATGTGATAATAAAATCAATTGATAACGTCGATCATAAGCAGGAGAAGGTTGGGCGCTTGCTATTGCGTAGACGATATGGTTGCCGTTTAAGCATGAAGAGCCGCAACGAAATTAATTTAAATCGAACGCAAATAACCGAAACGGAACGGCTGCATAAGTTGATTGTCAATCAATTTTAGTCCGATTAATTTCCGAAAACCACAGAAACGAAGATTATTTGAAACCGTAAACCACGCATCTATAAACTTAAAAATGCATACAACGGAAAACTTAATGTGACTAAAATGCTAAAAAATGAATTTTTATAAAGTTTTCTAAAAACCAATACATTCGGAACAATGGAGAATCCACTTAGAACAATACGAAACCTTAGAATGTATCGGCGGTGTAAACCCAAGTACGCGAACCCAAATACTGTTCTTTGCAGCTTATTTAGGTTATATAGCTTTGTAGCTTATTTAGCATTATTTAGTGTACAGCACGTTGATATGGCACTGCCGCAACTACAAACAAACGAGACCATTTAATAAAGATGGAGGAACACTTTCCTATCCGGTAGTGGGTGCAGCTTAATGCACAACCGACTTATCTTGAATCATGTATTCGTCGTTATTTATGGCTTGTTTGAGGCTCACTTTGATGGTCAAAGAGTTTCTCTTTGTATAACCAAACTTCAATAATTGTACGCCCATGGGATTGAAGACCACGTTAAACGGCTCCACCAATCGCATACGATATTAGAAATTGAGAAGAGTTTCTTCAGCTAAAATGGTGCACCACATTTCGAATATAGGCCAACTGTTCAGCATCTGTCACTGGCTTATGCCGAAGATTCAGTTGCAGGTGGGTAGCTATGTAAGTACAAAAAATGCTTGGGCTGAGATCTATTCGAGACAGACGCGAAATTTGAAACACACATGAGTTTCAGCCAACGGGGCCATATAGTTCGAAAGTAAGTATATAAGAGAATTGAATTTCGCAGTAATAGGAATTATATAAGCGTGATAGACGAAGTAACCAGAGTGAACAACTAACAGCTACAACAACAATGTGTGCGAGGTGCAATTGTTATCAAACTAGCTTGTGAATTAAAATTATTTATCTACACTTGGAATGTGAATTAAGTTCCAACAATAAAAGTTTGTTATCCATTTGTTTTGAGAAAATAAAGATCTCTATATACACACACACATATATATATTGTAAAATAGAAGTACTTTAGTTTGTTATTTAAGTTGAAGTAGTCGAGTTCTTTATGAACATCTCATCCCACCTTCTGTTACTTTTCTCCAATTACGTTTGATAGGCTATACCTACCCCAAGAGGCAGGATTAAGCCTCATTCTAGCTTACTGCCCAATGCCCTGTTCAATGCCATTAAATATTTCTTTTACTATTAAAGTTTGCATTTGCAAGCATCATATGATCGCTTATTCCTTTAAGTGTTGGCTTTGGAAATGTAGTTAAAATTATAAAACTAATTTGTAGTTTCACTCCTGCCCCCCATATATGTTTGACCATAAATTATATTTAAAACCTCCTGCACTTATTTACATACGAATATACTGCATTCTCTCTAAACCTACCGTTTCCATTACTCTCTCAATCATCTTTCTTTTTTGCTTGTTGTATCCCCACCTCAAACCAAAGTTGTGGTAGAAAACATTTTCTTAACTCTTTTGCCAAAAAAAGAAGACAAAAAAAAAAAAAAAAATCCGAAAATTTTGTGTAAATAATGATTCTCTATGATTCCTACGGCGTTGAGAACTCGAACGTTCTCATTCATTTATTTTAGTGTTGATGTTGCCTGCAGCTTAATTCTGTTGATGGTTGCTGGTGTTGATGTTGCTGTTGTTAAAACTTAATAACTTTCCTACACACACCCGTAAAGTTTATTTTCTTTTTTCATTCAGTTGCTAAAATTCTTTCAATATTAATGCAAATTTATGTTTTTAAATGTAATTTTCATAATTAAATCGGGGAAAAGTTTTTCTTTTTTTTTTTTTTTCAATTTTTCAAAAAGGGTACGCGTTCGTAAGTAAATTTTACATTTTATTAAAAAAATGAAAAAAAAAAAAAAAAATTTTACTTGTTTGACTTAACTAAAAATTTGGCAGGAAAATGATACAAAAGAAAGAACTAACGTTTTATTTAAGACGACAACTTTGGTTGAATGCCTTGCACTTTATATTTTAATCGATTCATAAAAATACTGAGTGGCAAAGACATTAAATGTTTATGAAAATTTGCGATTTTCTATTTTTAATTAGATTATTCTACAAACATAGAGATTTTTCAACTTCTTCAGTTTATGAATTGTCGGACCTTGAATAACTTTTCCTTATTTCTCGATATTTGTCCTTGACTAGCGTTATTTCTCTAATATTAACATAACGTAGATTTTCGAAGTTAACTTCTTTGCTGAGGAAAAACGTTATGTTTGAAAGGGGCGTGACCTTTCTTCTAAAATCAAAAGGTAGGGCTTATTGACATCCACGAGAAAGATGATGAGCGATGACTCTCTCACTGAGAATGATGCTTTGTGCATAATGCATATGGTGAAGTTCCCGAACCAAACAAATTATTAGAGAACACTACCGGCAACCACTGATGCGATTGGCCGAAAAAAGGGCGTAATAAGCCAAAAACTATAATATCGTAGATTTCCAATACTATCCACGTGACAAGCTCGCAAGATATTAAGAAAGCTGAACAGAAATGTGTCGACATTCGCGTTGTGTTCGCTTAGGATGACTTCTCCTGATTAACAGTAGCTTTCAAGGATTACAAGGGTAATCTAGAAATAGACTCTTTTATGCACTTTTATTTTTCTATGGAATTTATACTTGACCTGAAATAGTCGCTAACTGTAAATAACGCTTTGAATACAATGCCTTATGCCATTTAAAAAATCAGCAATAATTTCTTATGTTAAAATGTTCTTATCCTAAGATCTCTTATAGCTATTTTTTATTCTTTATCGAGAGCAATGATTTGGCTGCTTTGTCGGAACTGTAGACTTCACCTCTTCCATTCGAATAATTGGAAAATGGAAAACATAGGTATGGCGAATTTGATCAAGGAGTCTGGCGTTCAAATTTTGCTTTCCTACCCTCCGTTTTTATATGAGATTTTAAAAGAAAGATATTTTCTATTGTCTTTTTTAAGTTTCTAAACAACTTATCAGTTTTGGTTTTGAGTTCAAAAAATTTAAATTTTTAAAACACTTATCTTCCTTTCCTTTACTTCTAAGATCTGTTTTCGCCATTTTACACTACTCGATAAAATCTTAGGCGAGAGAGCGACAGAGCGAAAGAGAGAGAAAGAACGAAGTGACGGCTTTTTTGATGGCGCCAGTGATAAGAGTTTACCCTTTCCCTTTACTGTAAAAAGGGGAAACATCAACTATTTATTTACTTAAGTGTATTAAATTGCTGCATAGTTGCGTATCATTGCCAATATCTGAGTAGACGAGTAGAACCGCGACTACCAACTCAATATTCGCGCATTTAAATCCCAAGTGCGGCAGAGTTTTTTTTTGGCCGTAGCTATAATGGATGATCAGTAAGTAGGGGCATAACATTTATTCAATAGGTTGCGATCATCGCCTCTCTATTTCTTTCCGTTTTCTCCTCTTCTTTCTGATCATCACCGTGTTACTCAGACATTTTCTGAGTGATTGAACATAGCAAACAAAAAAATAAAAAAAAAATAACAAACAAAATATAAATAAATAAAAAAATATTCTTAGGTGGAGTCATAAGTAATTTCCGTTTTTTCATCAGGCATTTATTTTTTTTCATTGAATAACAGAATTATGTTAATTTAACAGTTGATTGTGAGGTATTCAAGCTTTTTGCTACATCTCTTGTTGATTGGCGTGGATATTGCTTTTAAAAAGTTGTCTTCAAAGTTGGAAGGACGTCCTGTCGCATCTCCAGAACGGAATTTTACAAATCAATTTTTAACTGTCAGTTATCGGCCCTTCACCGTATACGCTGCATATTTTTTCAGTTGTCGACTTAACGCTATTGCTTTGTTTAACTTCTTAAAGTGTTTCATGTCGAACATGCGCTGTTTGACTCTCCATTTGAAAGGTTAAAAAAACTTTCGAATGTA
Source organism: Glossina austeni (assembly GCA_000688735.1). Classification (NCBI taxonomy): domain Eukaryota; kingdom Metazoa; phylum Arthropoda; class Insecta; order Diptera; family Glossinidae; genus Glossina; species Glossina austeni. Next base: position 477,501 of record KK502526.1, on the reverse strand, counting down.
AAATGCGCCACATAAAACAGTTGACAGAAAACTAACTGAATCCTTATCTATATAATGAAAACAAAAACTCGTATGTTCCGGTGGCTTATAGTGGGTAAATACAACAGATCTACATAGACAACAGATTCTACATAGCTGCACTGGAGGTTACCTATGACTCGACCTAATTGAATCCATGCAATGTGCATAGAGTAGACAATACTGCTGGATGTAGAAATAAAAATCTCCGATTGAAGTTAAACATCACAAATTGACTTTTAAAATAGTTTATGTGTTATGGTTAACAAATGTTGATTTACAAACATGATGTTGTGTAAATGACAATTTACTAAGCAATTTTGTAATTTGGAAATTTTTGTTTTTAGTAGGTATACACTTGTTATTTTATGCAACTTTTTACCATAAAAGCCATTAAGCAAATAAAACAATACTTTTAATAGTTTATTTTGAAATGTTTTGCAAGTTTTTAATGTGGATGAGTGCACAACTAGCCCGCTTATGGACGGCCCTATATTCACATTTTTAGATTGTATTTGTTTTTGATGTGTGATGAACACGGTTACATTCTTCAGAAATTGAATTAAGAATAAGAATAAAGTGAATTTTTCATGCAAATGGATGGCTATTGAGAAAACACCTAAGGAAACCTAAGGATGATAGATCGCTTGTACTGAACTTGCCTTTTTACACCCTCCACCACACGGTACATGGTACATGGTATATCAAGTTTATGCGAACACGAGGAAGCCTGTCTGTCCGTCTGGCCATCTGATGTCTGCCCATGTAAATTAGTGTGCAAGCTATAGGACGTAATTTTCGAAATATTTTGATGGAATTTTTTACACTGAAATGGTCTGACCAAAGCATGAACCCTATTGGAAACGGTTTGGATCGATCCATTTTCTTCACCCTATTTTCCAAAGTCGTTGTAAGGAACAAAATTGCAATTTTAAACATTTCTAAACAAAACTTTGTAACAATATTTGGACAAATTGATGTGAAAAATTTGGTTCGGTTGGAGGAATTTGTTGAAGCGTCTCTCGTATAACCCTTCCCACGAAAACTGAATTTTTATATAGTAAAAAGATATACTTTTTAAAACTTCCTGGTGAAAATTAGAAAATATTAAATTGACGTATATATCAACCTTCTTACCAACTTTAGACCACGTAGGTCTATTTTCTGGTTAGCGCGTTATAAGGACTCCTCCAATACGCGAGCTTTCATGAAAATTATGCCTTATTACCAAAACAATTGACTAACTGCCTTAGGCAAAGTGTGGTAGGGTACCTAATGGTCGGCTTAAATTTTTAAACATGTACGGCTATTCCATTAGATAAGTTTTGATTAGTTTCGTGTAGGATATTGTCAATGAAGTACATTAGAATTTTATACTCCCCTTTTTTTGTCAGCAGTTGAAGTTCTCAAAAAGAGAAAAGGAAGCTCTTTATGAAAAGTTTTATAGTGTGGCTTTCTTTATATCAGTTAATGATATTTTTGCCGTTTTTTTCAAATATCAAACCGATGTTTGTAACGAGAGTAATGATAATCACTTATGGAACGACTACGACTACCAACTGATTACTAACGTTATAATAGATTTTGTATGCATAAGAATTCATGTACGAAAATTAAAAAACATCTGCGGAATGCTTTTGAAAAAATATTTTTGTAATTACTTAAAGTTCTTACAGGCTTGAGGAATAAGTTTTCTCGTCTTTTTTTTTTTTATTCCTTCTTTTTTCTTTAATTAAAAAGACCAAAAACTTTGTTGTTTGCAGATAATTTGTACGAACGACACGTACTGCTTAATATTGTTTATAAATAAAAAAAAATTAAAACAAAAGAATTAAAACAAAACAAAAATAATCGCGAGGCAATAATAAAACTTATTATGCTTCATAACTAAAGGCGTTCTTCCCTTCGTCAGAAATCTGATTACCTTATATAGATGTCAAAAATACAGTAAAGCGCAGGGATTAAAAGAAAAAAAATCTTACAATATCTTGCAATATGCTCAACTGTTTGTCGTTCTTAAGATGGAATTCTTAAAATCATAACCTACAGTGCGTGTAAGTGCTATTTACACGAGTATCGCGAAAAGCATGGCCTGTATTTAACCTTAACATCATATCGTCCGCAAAAGTTAACGCGATTTTGATTTATAAAAAAAAATTTTCATATCCATCTTGAAAAATACTTTAAATAGAAAAAATTAATATTGACGTCCGTAACGTACGTTATATTTTTAGCAAAAATGGTATGTTAAGGCATAAGAAATGTTCATTTAAAATTCCTTTTCCTTTTTTTAAGCTAATGGTGTTCAACTAGTAATAGACAGAAGGCACCGAAGTAGTTGCGCATATTTCACTAGCAAATGGCTAATGGGGAACATCGATGAAAAATGTCTCCATTCAACTAATACTAAATATTCGTTATGATCAATGAAGAGAAAGTGCTTTGTAACTCGCAAAGCAATCGTGTCGTTGTGAGTGTCATTATAATTCTCGAAACGATGGGTTACCATAAGATCTTGCTTATCAAGTGTTGTTTGCATGTAACTTAAATTGTTGGAGACCAATGAAAACAATGATTGCTTCAAATAAATTCACATTTTAAATATAAATGATATTTTCGGACAATGCATTCATTTTATTTCCTATAAAGAAAATATTCCTTAACACAGGCCGAACTCTTATAGATTTTTTATATCCTACACCACTTGTAGAAGAAGGATAGATAGAAGGAAGTTTATGAGCATATAAGATTTCTAGGGGCAACAACCAGTAGGACTTGAGGTACACACACCTTTTATTTCATCAAGCTTATCTGACTTTCTGTCCTTCTGTCCGCCTGTCCGTCTGTCCGTCTATTTGTCTTGTTTTCTTGTCCTTGTTTGCTCATAGTTTTTTAAGTACTTTGATTAAATTCGATGCACAATTCGATTGGTTCGGATCGGACCACTTCTCCGACCATTTTCCATATAACGCCTCATTTTGAAAACTCGTTATATGAATAACTGTATTAAACTTTGGTGCAGGGTATCTAAAGATTGTTCGCGTTTGTTAATGAAAAGCTAATAAAGTTTATACGTATTCTGCTCTTTAATGCTCTCGTGTAAAGCAACGACTTATTATCATCAAGATGTTTGACTTAACTGCGTAAAATTTCTCTTTCGTTTTCCATAACAATTTTTGTTAATTACTAACGTATTTCCCTATATTTTTAAAAATCAAGAGGCTTTCCGTAATAGTCAGGGCAAATTAAATAATACATGTCACTAAACATTGTTGTTGCTATTGCTTGTATTGATCTCATCTCCGTATCATTTGCATTTGCTATTAGCCTTTTTCTTCTTTTTATCAAAAGCATGAAAATGTGCATCAAAAACACGAGGAGAGAATAAATTTATTTGCAATGGCGTTCAGAGATTTCTTCTTTTTTTTTTTTTTTTTCTTTCTTTCTTTAGAATCCGCAGGGTGCATTTAACAATATATCATTGAACTGTCAAAATTTGATCCCAAACGGAGGGAATGAGAAATAGTAATAATAAAAAAAAAAAATAAAAAAAAATAAAAAAAAGGAAAGAAGCAGTCAGCACTGTGTAGAATGAAACGAATGGGCAGACAAACGAGTCCAATAGTAAAAGGCAAACAGTTTGCAAACAGGTCACTAGTTCAGCCGCACTCTCGGCTGTAGGAGTGAAAATGTAGTCAAATAAAAGGAATTTTATGCCAGCCACATCATATAAATTTATTTTGAATATAAAAAAAATTCAAGCTAGAAGAGAAGCAATCATAAATTTTAATAGATATGAAAGCAAAAAGATAAAAAAAAAAAAAAAAAATCGACTTTAATAGTGAATCGGTAAGGCGTCCCTTACATTGTATAACCGGGAAAAAAAGGCATGAGTGTCAGTGTTTTGAAAGAGCACTAGTCCATACTGAGAGTGGTTTAGATGTCAGAAGTTCTATGCGTAAATAATTTACTGGTTTTGAAGGCATTTCTCTGCATTGCAGAAAACAAAATAAAAATAAGGAAAAAAATGTGAAGTACTTCATCAAGCTAACTTCTAACAAAGAAGCCTCGGTATACTCGGAAACTTTAAAACTGATGCAAATGTTTTGTATGCGTATTCCTTGCATTTGTGCCTCGCGTTATGATTACATAAAGTGCATGTATTGCTCTCCTAAGTCTTTTGTTGTATGCGTTCAAGTAAAAGTCTTCCACAATTGATAATATGTACTCTTTCCATTCCAGTGGAACGTACGCATGTAAAAAGAGATGTGTGCGTGTGCCAATCCGAGCAGATTTGTGGTCTGACACAAATAGATTTTCTAAAGCAAAGCATAAATAATTTTCTTTAACTCAAACAAAAAAAAAAAAAAAAAAAAAAAAATATATAAAAAAAGAAGAAATAAAGGCAAAGAGTTTACGATTATAGTAAAATCCCAATCCCACGCCATCCACCCACAGCCGCCCTCCTCTCATCCTATTTCAAAACTCTCTTCGCAATGCAAAAAAATGCAAAACAAAACAAACTATTAAATAAACAATAAAATATGACTTAATACGTATTCAAGGTTTTTCTTCTTTTAATCTTTCCTTCTAAATGAAGCGACGGTAAGAAGCAGTAGAGAGCAAAAAAGAATACGAAAAATGATATATGAGTGTTAAGATAGTGTGATATGTAAGCAAAGGATGGCTTCTATGTTGTCATTTTTTTCTTTTTTTTTTTTCTTCTTATATCATTTATCTGAAATGGCATAAGGTCGACCACAATTAAATGTCAACCACAAGGCACCAGTTGTACGATTTCCTTAAATCGAAAATATTCGCCTTAGAGCGAATCTCTGATACCCCACAATTGAAAACAATGCGTCAGATATACAAAATATATTTTTAACGCCAGTTGGTCGAATGCTATGGTTTTTAATCCGGCCTTCTAGCCCTATCTGAAAACTGTTTGTCTAACATCAGTACTCTCCGGGGTCATAAGTTACAATTTTTTGCATGCTGAGGGCATATGATGTTCACTTTTTCAATGAAGATTTAATTATTTCCTGTAAGAGTCTATGTATAATACTTTCAGGCAGTTACGTGGTATAAACTGTAAGTAACGGTTTTTTCCTTGTTAAAGGCGCAATTATATGCTGACTACGTCTATTTTTAAAATCGGCATAGAAGTACCAAGTTTTAGCTTTTGAAGAACGGACTGACCATAGTACGTATGGAGGAATAATTAGAGAAAGTGAAATCCACTCAGATTTTTGCTCTACGCAAGAACATATATCTTATAGGGACTAGGGATAGTATTCCGCATAAAAAAGTAATATATAGAGAAGAATAAGTATCTCAACTAAGTGAAGTAGAGTCTTAAAAATAAATCTTATGCTAAATGTTAGCAATTAAAGTTTTATAAAATATAAAAAAACAAGAAAAAATAAACAAATAATACATTATAGTCCGGCAAGACCGACGATCAAAAGCTCTTCATCTTTTCACCTAATACAACAGGCAGAAAGAGAGATGGACAGATGTGCTTAGATCGGTTTAGAAAACGATTTCGAATCGATCGTTGTAATAAAAGGTGAGTTTACTATACTTTTTTTAATCGTATGGCGAATCACTCTGAGGATGTACCGTGTACCGTGTACCGTGTATCGCGGTGACGGACGGAGCGAAGTGAGGGAAAAGAAAGACGTGCCAGAGAGAGAGCAGCCTAATGGCCCCATCGGTAAGTGTAATGCCTTTACTGACAAAGCATCCACTGTAGCCACGAGAGCGTAACGGTTTCTACATTCTGAGCAGAGAAATCAAGCCTAATGTGTGATAATCGAATTTTCAAAAGTAAAGCATTGGTTATGGGAGTAAAAATTACGGATTTACAGGAGTGAGAGGGAGCAACACATTTGGATGGTATAACCAATTATCCTGAATGCAGTGGAAGAATAGACTAAATGCCCAATGATACGTATCCTTAGGTATACTAAAAGGCGGAAAGAAACTTATAAAGCAAAGCTAAGATATGTAAGCATGATTCTGTTGAATAAGGTTCAAATCAAATCCTCGAAAAAAATTATGCAAGAGAAGTTACTGCCGCTATGTTATATTATAAAGATATTCACTCATAATATTTATTGAGCGAGTTGGCTCATTATGTTCGTTACAAAGTTTTAAATTAAAAATATTTACATTTAATTATTTTTAATTACAATAAATCATAAGGAAAAAAAGGGCTTTAAACATAAAGTTATTTATATAAATCTGTAATTAAAGTTTAATATGTGAAATAAATCTTGTGCCGAACCTGTAGGCAAATACTCCTCCTATACTCGATATGCAACAGAAGCATAACAAAAATGTGACATATTAGCGGAACAGAAAATCGGAAAACTATTAACCAAAACTTTAAATCTCCGAACAAACGCATCCGCATAGATGCAATTGTATGTCTATATCTATGGAAATAAGCTTATTTCCATTAGTCTATATGCTCAGAGGCAAGTTTACTTAAGCATAACTATGTGTATTTTCACTCTTCAAAAACTATTGAAGCCTTAATCAATGAGAAAGTTTCAACCTAATCGTTGGCAATTATTTGAGTGAAACGTGGCGTTAACTTTTACGTGAGTTAACAACTTGGCTTGCTTTTTTTTTTTTTTTGTTTCTTCAAAGGTAAATTTGCGTGAGCAAGAATTGTGTGTGTACCTACACTGACTTAATATATACGCCAATTTATATGTAGATGTATATACTTACTTACCTTGCGTTGTCTTTCTAACGGAAGTGAGTATGAGTGTGACCAAATACAAAAGAACTGAACTACAGTTTATAAAGTTTAACTGTCTATATGTAAATGTGCTTATGCAGATTATAGTTATATTGGTTAATACACTGAAAATAAAAACAAAAACATTTATATTAATTAAGATCTTTGAGATTAAGTTCGGGTAAAGTTTAAAATGGAAATTTATTAAATGAAAGGCTGTCTTCGAAAAAGGTCGAAAATTACATGCACCAACTGGTCTATATCCACTTTAGAAAATAAATATTTATATTCATATTTGTTGTCGTAATAAATCATTTCGATTATCTTATCAAAACCATTGTCTTTACTTACATAATAACTATTTCTCTCAGTCAGCACCCGATGTTACCAGATTCCTCTGTTTGAGTCAGAGATTTTTATGTTTTTGTCTGTTCATAGCAGTAGCAGTTTCTTGGTGTAGTTCTTCGTATTGTAAAAAGTGGTTAGAAGAAATAAAATAGGATCTGCACAGAAAGTAATTTATTCTGTTCACGGATGTATTTAGAAGGTAGCAAAGTCTTCACTGTGGAACTTTAACATTTTTGCACTACTGAGATAGTTACCTGTTAAGGTTAATATTTATGTAGCCGCCTAAGGGGTCCAGATCTATGTTTATCAATATCGTTCGTATTGAGTTGAAGCTCGATGAATCGTTTGAAGACGGCCTCTTTAAAATTGCCATTAAGCCGTAAATGTAACGCAGGAAGCAGAATATTAAGCCGAATATTTAATTTGAGGAAGATAATGAAAAACAAGTGAAGTGAAGTTATAGTGGGTTGTGATCCATCGTTAAATACACACTTCCTTCTCGTAACTTCGCGTACTGTAGTTATTCATATGACGACTTTTTAATATAAGACGCTATGTGGACAGCGGTTGAAAAAGTCTTCCAATCCGAATCGTTTTCAATGGCATTCATTCTTCGGCCAAAAAAGTCAGTGCACGAAATTTCATTCAAATATCTGTAAAACTGCGAGCTGTAGGTTGAATTCAAAATAACATGGACAGACGGACGGATAAGCTTAAAAATATTTTCTGAACCGATTGGCATAATAAAAGACGGATGTACTTTAAGCTGTTCTAGGTGTTACGTATGTTCGCACAAACTTAACATACCTTGCCCTACATGGCAGGGTGTAGGGTATAAAAATAGAGCTGTGCATTTTGCTCGGAAAGAGCGTATGGTAAGCAGTAGGTATAGATCCATTAAGAACATTTATTTTCAATTTCCAACGTTATACAACACAGAGCTTTCAGTTTGTCCAGTTCCTTTAAAGTTATTGCGATCATTTTAACCTTTGATGTTTAATATATTGGGCAACTTTTTTAAATCTGCAAATAGTTGACGAACTGAGAAGTTCCTCAATAAAATTTTTTTATTCACTAAATATATTTTATAATATCGTTTTTTTCAGTGTTGTATATATATATATAGTTAGTTGGATGTTTGCGTTGCCATTATAACCAATGTGAAAAGTTTTGCTCTTTGCTAAATTATTATTTACAAGTTTTAAATGCATGAAGAACTTGGAATAATCAGGCATGAAGTGATGATATTCGTAAGCATTTTTTTTTTTTTCTCAATTTAACTAAAACACAATATAAGTTGGAGACCCAGCTAGATACGTAAGTGCAAGATATCGTTAAGCCAACGTTAACAACGCAACTATGCTTTACCGAATGTAAGCTTTTTGGCTAAAATTTCCATTTACCGGAAGTGTGTATAGACACGTGTATGGAAACTTTATCATTTCTCCATTTATGCCTTGATATTACATTCCCGAAGAGTAAGTTTTTAAAGGCCAAATATATTAGGTTGCAACTTTTCCCAAAATGTGACTTACAATTGCGTTTTGTTGTTTTGCGTGCATTTTTGTTTTTTTCCTTTTCCTTTTTCTTTTCTATTTTCAATTTTCAAATTTCTTATATGCTATTTAACTGATTAAGAGTATTACAGGAAGCTATAGGATTTTCATGTGTTTTTGGCAAAAATTAATGAAACAAAGCTATTATAATGTATGTGAAACATGTTGTTTCACCGAATTTATTTACTTTTTTTTTTTTTCTTCTTCGAGTAAAAGTTTACGGTTTATATAAAGTCGTGTGCCTTCGTCCACAAACAGGCATGGAAAACTTTTACCTTTAAATTCAACAAGCAAATGGCATATCTTTAATGGGTAATGGGTAATGTATGTATGTGCGGATGTGTGTGCTTATAAGCGTGTATGCTTCTTACCTATAGAAAGAGTCTGGATATATATATGTAAGGACATAAATGAGCAAATGTATGCTTTGAGTTTTTAAGCTTCTGTGAATGTGAATGTTTGTTAGTGAATTATAACTCGAAAGACTATAAATTACTTTGAATTTTTCTTTACTATTTTCTGGTTTTATTTTTCCTCTTCTTCTTCTTCTTCTTCTTCTTCTCTTGCGATGTCATCTTCTTGTTCTTACGTTTGGTCTATTTTGTGATTTTGATTCCTGCCAACCATTCCTTTGTATGCATTGTATACGGAACTTGATAAGAATATCCTTCTCTAAGACAATTTCAGTTACAGTGCATATATCTCTGTGTGTAATGTGTAAATGTATTATACGTTTATGTGTGTAAATTGAAACTTAGGTAAACTTTACGATTGTTAGTTTGGTTATCTATTAGAGTTGCAATAAAGTCTTCTGAATAGAAAGCTAGCAAAAGCCAAGAACCAGCAAAAATATCAAAAAAAAAAAAAAAAAAGTGAATCTCTTCTTTAGTTAGTTAGGTTAAGAAGAAGAAAATGCAAATAAAGCATTGTAAAGTTAGGATTGCAGTACGGTATTTAATAGGCTGGAATAACAAACAAAAACAATAATAAAAACCAATTCTAACATTCAGAAGATTATTTATGAACGGAACTGTCAGAATTTTTTCCCTGAAAAGTCATTTTTAAAATAAATTACTGTATGCGAATAATATTGAAAATACTTTACTTTTATACTTTAGAATGGAAATATATTTGTTTTGTCATATTTTTCAAAGTAAGTGGAAAAAAAGTATTAAGTTAGGAGTTAGGACTAAGCCCATATACTTAATTAGCATTATATTGCATCTTTACTTTCTGCTGACTATACTCTGTTCGTTCGTTTATCTATTCTTCAGTCCATTTATTTTTAGGTTGATCTATCAAATAGACTATCTGTCCCTCTGTCCATTTTCTCTGTCTAATGGGCCATATTGAAGAGAGTGCGCGGTTTTTTCTGTGGTTTCGGGATTCTTTTTCTGGTGTGCTCTTTTTAAATGATTGCAAACTGTGATGTGGTTCATGTTTAGTGCCTCCGTTCTTTGCTGACAGCTTGCGTACCGGTCTTGCTCCATCATTTGCAAAATTTCCTATCGCCTTTCGATTAACTGTCCGCGCTCACATATGTCTAGCTATCTCTCTGCGTTCATATGCTTGTTTATCCATCCTGCTCAGGTGGTCATTTGAAAAGTTTCGTAGTGGCTGGGGTTGGCCAAAAGTCGTGGGGCGCTACATATTGAAGCGTACAGTTTGTCTTTGACTTGCCCACACAAGAAGAAAGGATTCCCCTCTGATACTTTGGGAGCAATAGGATCTACAGAGCATTGTTCTATTCCTTAGGTGGCGCTCTATAAAGCTTTTTATTAAGCTCTTCGCATATTGGCCTCCGTTGTTAAGGTTTTTGAATGAACGAAGCCACCATAAACTGCAGACACTATGACAATCGTCCATGCGCGCCAATTCGCGCATTCCTCCAATGCCATCATTCCATACAACTCCTCATTCATTTATCTATTTTGCTATTTACATACCGCCGTCATTTGCGTTTTCAATGACTTAGGGGTTCACCCACAACGGGGATCTGTACCGGCTGCGGTTGTGCTAGATGTTTACATGTCTGTTGTCTTTTCTTTTCGTTTCAGTTTTTAATAATAATTAGAATAAGATTTACGGCTCAGTCAATTGAATTCGGCTCTTAATGTGTATTAGGAGGGGAAAAAGTAAATGCTATCAGAAAACAATCGAAAAAAAAATATATATATATATGTAAAGAAAGTAGCATAAGTAATAAAACATTACCAACTATTATAAATAAACTGATTGGTACCTTGGACATGGCCTCCCTTTAAGGGGCACCTAAAACCCATTATAGATGTATAACCATCTTTAGGCTTAAAGTTAAAAGAATTGGAAAATGCTTTTAGTTTTCCAATTCAAACTGAGTAAGAAAATAAAATGACGCAAAAAAAAAAAATTGTATGCCGTATAAAGTTTTTAGAACTTTGTTTTCACATACAGAAAAACAAGCCAGAGAGACTTAAACGCTTAAGGGAGAATCTCCACCAAACAATAGCTAAGTTATGAGATTTTGATTTATGAATATAGCGAGCGTGTAAGCGTGCGATGTAAGCTTGTTTAGTGAAACTAATGAAAAAATATTATGTTTCATCTCTTTTTTTTTTTTTTTTTGGACATTAACTTATATGCAGTAATAATGAAAAAAAAAAAAAGAAAAAAATTATTTATTATTACTAAAAGTGTCATTTATCATTCATAAGTATTCAGCATTATTTTTGATTTATCCGGCGTTGATATGCTCGTCATTATTCAGTGAGTGATTCAGGCGATTTTATTGCACTTATTGTTATTTATTTGCTCGCATAGTCAACATAAAGTTGGTCGCCAGGCTAATTATAGTTAAATGAAAGCTAAAGCGAAATTGCTAAAATATTACTTGTCAAGCGTATCGAGACGATTATAAATTGTTTTGATGAGCTTTTTAACAGATGGGTATGGAATAATATGAGTAAATGCTGTAAATTATTTACACCCTACTAAACTTGAGGTAATGTTGTATTAAGCTTGTGTTCGTATGTACATAATAGCTAGAATTAAGACTTGAAAAGGATGCTCTTTATTATATCAATTATTATATCAAACGAATCGGAATTTTCCTGTGAATCGGTTAAAGCATTCTTATCTGTCTTAAACGTCTTATGCCTCTGCTTGAGGTGTGTTCATGCCATTTTGTTTTCTCATCCAACGACGAATGCTAATGAAAAAGCATTGGTTTGGATTATTTTTAGTACCACCACACCCTACTTTGAAAAAAAATTTCCATGTTTAACGTTTCTGTGACAAAAATAAATAAAAGCTACATACAATCATTGGAGCAATCATTGGATGAAATCATTTGTGGAAATCCTTGGACTATTACCAAAAATAATGTTTTATATGAAAATAAGGTTTTATTTGAAGTATTTTATGGTCAAAGATATTTCGTGAAGTAATTAATTACTTTCTTGACTACCTAATAATTTTAATATTCGCGGAATAATTGAAGAAAAAATTTCAACGATTATTAATTAAAGTAATTGTGTCTATATTTAATTTTCAATTATTTTTGATTTAGAAAAAATTGAGGAAAATCATAAATTAATGCCAATATTCGACAGTCTGATGATTTATGTAATCCACTAGCAATTAAAATTATTGATACAATAACAACAACATATAACGCATAATTTGCTTTATTGATTTATGCTGACATCAAATGAAAATTCAAACAATTGAAATATAACTGTGAAATTTTTTCTTCTTATAAACAAACGCTTATACACACATACACACATACGTATACATATATATATATATATATATATGTATATATGTATATGTACGATCACATAAATAATTTGCAACTTTAACTTGAGATTAAATGCCACACCTTATGTCGGTAATTGATTTTAGTTGAAAAACAAAAACGAAAACTTCATAAATCCCAGTATAACAGAACAAAAAAGTTTTTGTGCAAGTCACACAAAGTCATAAATTATCAAGACTTATACAAGAATTTTTTTTGTTTGTTTTCGTCTATATATGTACCAGCAAATTGCATACATTTATGGCACGTAATTTTTTCTTTTCTCCTTTGGCTTACGTATATTTACCAGGAAACAGAAAACGAAAAAAAAAAAAAAGAAAAAACGAAGAGAAATGTATACCAATTAAATCGAATAGTTAAATAGAATTTAGATTAGGAATCCACTTTTTGCTTAAAGGTAAATTAAAGCTAATGTAGAAGATGATGTAACCGAGCATAAAGTAAATGATTTGTACATAAAATAAAACGAGAAAACTTAAAATTTACGAAAACACAAGAAGAAAATAAAAAAATGCAATAAGTGGAGCAAGATGGCGATATCTAACTGAACAGCTAATTAATTACAAACAAGCGAAAAACGTAACTACGAATAGCCGACTTAGTTAAAATCTTTTCATATTCGTCATTCATATGCTTTCGATTGCAGAAAATTCCTTTAATTTAAAATGCCGTATATACGCCTGAGTAGTGGCCGAGTAGGCAAGAGTTTCGACTAGCAATTCAATGGTCGTGGGTTCAAATCTCAAGTGCGGTAGAGTTTTTACTAATAATAATAATAATAATAATATTAATAAAAAAATAAAGCCGAAAGCCTTATATGTTAGTGCTTTAAGACTTTAGTCTTAGAATTTATTCTCTGGCTAAATTTATATAATAATAATAATAATAGTAATAATAAAATGCCGTATAACTAGAAATTAGTCTTTTGCGTAACTTGGCGCCATTGGCGGATCGCAGCTAACTATAGAACTATATGAAGTTACGATTGTAGCGTACTGCAAAACACAGCTTATAACATAACGGGTCCGAAATATAGCATGCTTAATATATTATACAGGAAAAGTATTTACATAAGCAGACAAAGCAAAGATAAGTGGATCAGTCACACAAGACGGCAGATTTTATGCTAACCACCGAACAATGAAATGTGTATTCATCTAGAAGTAAGCTTAAGAGACTCCATAAAGTATGTATATTCTTAATTAGCATCAAATCCTGAATCGACGTCCATTTGTCCATCTGTCCCATTGTGTGTCTGTGGTTCACATTCTCCTGATAGCAAAAGTCCAGGTATCACAGAATAATAAAAAGTTGATATTCAAAATACGCCAAATCAGTCGAAGGGCATGCTTACAGCATAACCTTAGCACATCTTTGCTTTCTGGGCTCTTGCTCGTTACTCGTGAATAAAAATAATAAATCCCTGCATACTGCATTTTACTATAAAGATGGTGGATATAAAAAGTTCAGCAACAATCGACAATAATTTTCTTACTCCCTTGACTTGAAGTTTATTGCTGGCGGTAGCCAAGTTCTCTGGTAAATATGGTTAATTTCTTAACTCATTCAATAATTGGAGTAAGAAATGTTAGGTAAAATTTTTCGCACATGCATTAAAAATGCAGGTACAAAATTTTAAAGGGGTAATCAGTGCACTGATTACTGAACTAAAAATGCTTTTATTAGAAATATTTTGACGACAAGTAAAATGGGGACGCAATTGCTAAATTGTTATTTTTCCAGAAAAGATTTGAGTCTCTTCGCAACGTACTATACCCGAGACTGAATTTGGCACAAATTCATTTAGTTCTTACGTCAGAGACCATAAGAAGAAAACATTAAGACACAGAAAGTAATAAATGAATTTAAAAATAATTAAGAACATTGTAGTCGGACCACTGACCACTACATCAGTTCGCCTAATACAATTATTCGTTCCTTTTCGTAATAATACATCAAAACTTATTTCTTATTTTCATTCGTTTCATAAAACCCGCATATTGGAAGATGTCCGTCCAAAACATCACATTACGTGATCCAAATTTGGAAAACTTAGTTTACTTCCCAAATATTTTATTATTTTTCAGTTTTCGTCATACAAAGCCAGTACTTAAGAGTTCTCTCTGTATAACGCATTTTCTGCTTCTTATGGTTATATACGTTAGGGGTTCAAAAAATTGCCACAGTCGAAATCAATTTTTCAAATTAATTTAGAACCACGAAATATTATTTACACAGCGAGTTTTGGCGAAAAATTTTGAAAATTATAATTTTTTTCCTTATAAGGACTTTTCAAAAAATGCTTTCTTTTGGAAAATCGCTATATGCAGTGTGCTCGCAAAAGTGGACCGATCGAAGCTATTGCCAATAGGGTTTATGTTTGAGCTAAAACACGCCAGAATACCAAGCTTGACACTTAGTCTACCCGTTTTGTATTCTTGCCTTCGACTTACAGGTCGTAATTTTGGAAATATTTTGATGAAATTTGGTAGAGCGACTTGTCTTGACCCAAGAACGGACGCTGTAGAAAATGTTTTGAATAGGAAATCTCTTTCGACCGCTTCACATATAACGCATTAATTTGAAAAGTCGTTTCATGAATAAATATATTAAGCGAAATGGTGTAGGGTATTCAATGCTCGTCCTGGCCTATAATCCTCTTAATAGTTTTTTTTTTCAAGTTTTTATAGATTATTAATCACATTCTTTGCTCCTTGTCCCACCGGAAATGTTCAAATCAAAGTATCAAAATACAAACTTTCTCCTACCAATGTATGGTATGCATTGTCTTTTGTTCATTATCCGAAACTAAGTTCTCTAAGTACAACGTTTTCTTGTCATTTCATATATCGTAGATAATAAGATATAAATATAAGTAAAGTAATATTAGTTAGGGTGCTATTAAGACTTAAGACGCAATGATTTACAAGAGAACCATGTCAAAATTAATTAAAATTCGAAATGTATATCATATTTCCGGACAGAGAATGTAAACTGCATTGATCTATCAAAACATAGGGAAAAACGAATTTTAACGTAAATGCTAAAATGACGTATTAAACAATCGCTATAGTTCGATGTGGAATTGTTCATACAAAAATATATTTGGTTGGTTATGTAAGTAAATTAAGAGTATCGGGTGAAAGAGAAAAAGATTACTACTACCCCATCACACTTTCATTTGCCATTGAGCTTAACGATTCGCTCACCATAATAACGCTTCAATAAAATACCGTTTTTACGATTGTTTTTTTTTTTTTTTTAGTTTCGTTTACTAGAATCTGTATCGCTTTACTTAACGATGCTTTTCGAAAGCTTAAATTAAAAATAGTCATATTAAAAAACGATGTACCTTATTGTGCTCTCACTTTATGTATTGTATCGATATTATTGCAAAATTTGGTGCTTTTGTTTTTCAGGTCATAATTTTCAATGCTGTCAAAATATTTGCTATGTCGTTATTTACTTTATATCTTTCGCAACTTTATTTATCTTGTTATTTGTTTGCGAAACGTAAACAACTAAGGTACAAAAATATATCGAAAAATTTAATCGATTCAAGGTATGTTTGCGTACAAATATTCTTACAACATTATTTACCTGATTCTTTTCTTATTTTATTACAAAATGTTTTCATACATTTTTCCTTAAGGAAAACACAAAAAAAAATTAATAAATAAATAAATAAATAAATTTTTGCAATGAATCATTTTATAACCACTATTGTTTTTTTACGAAGTCTTATATTATACGAGATCAAATTTTTTTGTGGTCAATTTTTTTTTTGTCAAATTTCTATTCCTTTCACTTATTTCCATCACTCATTACCAAACATTAAAAACTTTTTGTTTTATGCTTGCTTACTAATGACGAGAATAGATAATAAAAATGGATTTTAGTTATTCTGTGGTATGTTTTTCATTTACCTGAGTCAAATACTTTTTCATGAAATATGAAAATAAAAAATAAAATACGAAAAAGCAACTTTTGCCAGAAAAAAATAGTTTCCATTTCTTATGCCAGATAAAAGGCAGTTTGTTCTAATTCATCTCAATTTTGTGCTACAATGTGTTAATGTACAAGATTTCATCAGAATATCTGGAAAGTCGGGGTCTGTAGATTGGACATAAAAATACATGGACAGACAGATGGACGGATGGACATTGTTCATTCGATTTTTGTAGTAAAGGGAATCAATAGGTCCAATAAAAAAATGAGTCTATCTCTAGCCAATGCGGATGTTGCACACATCCCCCCACCCTACTCTTGTTACCAACCATATAGAGTATAATAATAACAGCTTCTGCTTACGCCTAGTGTGTATAAACAAAAGGTGGTCAGAAAGAGTTATGCCGGCTTGCAGACACTTTCAAAATTTAGATTTGGCGAGGGAAACAGCAAATCGGCCTTTAGGTTTTCTACGAGGTCATCTGACAGAGCATAGTTTGTGTTTGAATTTTTTTACTAGATATAAAATTGATGAAGATGAGCATAGAAACGCCGCCTAAGAAACCAGTAAAACGTGAGATAAGGGCGAGAAAGAACTATAAGCTCATAATAGAAGCTTGAGCACGATATTGGATAGTGCTCTGAAAACAAAACAGATAGTAAAACAGGTAGAGTTCACGCCGAAATGGCTGACTTTAGGAACAGTTTGCTGTGAACCAAAAAAATAAACTATATAGTCGGGAGAAGTATAATAATTACAAGTAAAGGCAGCATAATATTCATGCCCTCTGGTTATCTAAACTACGCACTAAAGGCAACATAACTTTCTTATTGCATGCAATGTGATCCTCGACTCAATAAAAGATGGCACGAATTTAAAATTGTTAGAAACTGTTTAAGTGTCCTATTAGAAAGAAATGAGGTAACATTTTTGCTAACTAGCATAGTTTGTGGTCCAACGGATCATTGCACATCAAAAAAATATGAAAACAAAAATCCCTACTGTTTAAAATCACGATTAACTTGCTGCTTTTGTCTTTAGCTTTTTAAATTTTAAAAACAAATGATTTCTTACAAAACAGTGGATTTTGAAAAAAAAAAATTCGAAAGGATTGTAAAATGGAAGCTTTGACTCGAAGAAGCTAATGCTGACTGACTGCTGAATTGTAGAATGGAAGCTTTGACTCGAAGAAGCTAATGCTGACTGACTGCTGAATTGTAGAATGGAAGCTAATTTGACAAAAAGATATAAAGCAAGAAAACTTCGAAGTTTGGCCTTCCGGCTTACAGTAGCTCCCTCTAAGACTATTTCTTTTAAAGCGCAATAAACGCTACACATACAGGCCTTTGTCTACCAGAAAGGTCACCAAACTCGTCCGGATTCATTAAATAAGTTCTCAATTCATTTCGTTTACATCTTTAGTCATCTTTATTCGAATATTAAATTCACTAAGCTTACGATGTTATTTCTGAATTCGCTCTTCCTTGACTTCCGCTTTTACGATTTTCTCCTTTTCACTAGGCTACGGTTCTTACTACATTGTTGTGTGTTTCTTATGATTTTGTAGAATTATATCCCGTTTTCCTTTCGTTAGTTTCTTGCTATGATTTAACTTTCGCTTATCGTTTAATACTTTATGGGAGGGGAGAGTTATCGCGTCCAATCACGTAATAGATCAACGCAAAAACAAGTGAAAAAGACTTCCCTTTGTTCCCTTTAATGTTTATATAGTGCATCCCAAAGTTGACGCAAGATTTGAATTAAATAGGAAAGAGAAATAGCTCATCGAATTTATCGAACTTCTGATGACCGAAACGTTAGAGTACACGATCGGGAAATGTCTTGTGCAATGATTGAATTATTTCACGGGATGTATGGTATATGGCATCGTCCTGTTGAAAACACATGTCGTTCACATAAATATCATCCAACTTAGGCAGCAAGAACTCAAATATCATAGCGCGAAATCGAGCCCCAATAACAAGTATTGCTTTACCAGCCTCATTTTCAAAGAAGTATGAGCACACTTTCATTATTTTTGAAATATTTTTCAGTAATGAAAACGCATTGCTTTCCCTTTCTCTCTCTCTCTCGTGTAATGCTCTATTTTTGCTAACCCTAAACCGTTAGCTATCAATATGTTTTTTTTCTAACCCTAAACCGTCAGCTGTCAATATGTTCTTCTTTTTGGATTGCCAACCGCACAAGTGACGTAGATCTCGCGTAGATTTTGGACACCCTATAAGTTGAAAGTTTGGCATTAGCAATCTTATATTTCCAAATTCGAAATCGAAAACGCTGAGTTTCTTTGAATCGGAGCTGCTCTCCCTTTCCCTTAAAAGGTTTTAATTACTTTTTATGCAAATTATCTCAGGTAATAAAACCAAATTCTGGGCCTTTGGTAAACAATTAGCTGCGTTCCGAGGCAGAGTAAACCATATCCTTATTAAACTTGTTCAACCTCCTTCCCATGTATGGGCATAAGTTTATATCACATCTCAAGGCGAGAAAATAGTTTTCTTCGGATAGGATAATGATTTGAAAGGATTATAATGGCAACAAGACTCGGAGATTTGTGTTCCAATGAATCATTCACTGGATTTTAAAAAAAGGGATTAAAATCGCTCTTAGTTTGTCGCTTTTCTCTTAACGAATAACGATTCGAAAAGTTGGTAATGAAAGCAAAGCTCAGGAATCTTACATTGGAGGACAAGACTGGCTGATGTCTAGTAATAATGCTTGACAAAGTCTGTGGAAGGCTCACGGCAACATAGGGCGTACGAATGACCGGTTATTGCTATGTCGCTTCTATTTTTCCATTTTTTTTTTAAATATTTGTGCTTTAATAGAGTCGGCGATGTAAACTCTAGCAAGCAAACATGTAAAGGCCATACTATGAAATTTCTTCAGGATATAAATGAACTAAGCATCGAGATAATAAAATAATTTAATTTTATTGACATATAGATTATTAATTGGAAAACAAGAAGATTGATTTTTACAATGTTTTTTTTTTTCAATTTTTTTTTCCAATTTTTTATGCCATCATCGATGTGCGTAAATGGAAAAAAAAGATTTGACTATGATGCCAAAATGAAAGGAGAGGATTTCATGGGAAATTAGTTGAAAATTACAAAGGCACACATTCGCTTATAGACAGATATATGCATGCATATATATATATATGCATATGCATATGCATGTGCATATATATATATATATATACATATATATTTATGCAAAAATTGCAGTAAAAGAGATGAAATCATGTTGATAACGTTGTAACAACGGCAGCAATTATACATGCATGTGAATGGGTTTTCAATATGTACAGTGCCAGAAAGCATGCACATGCATATAGATAATGGTAGACACATAAATAGAAGTTGTGTTGCGTTGTGTTATGTTATGCTCAATGCTAGGCTATCAGTTTATGCATGTATCAGGCGGTTTGTATATGCATTCAGTATTTTGTTACTAATTGGAAAATTCGTGAAACTATAACAAAAATGGGAAAAATTCTAAAAAAGGATCAAAAAAAAAAAAAATAACGAAAAACGAAAAAATTGTCTATATATTTGCCTGTTAGTGTGTGCTTGCATGAGCAAATTAAATTTCTAGATATAATTTAGGAAAATTATTTTGTACGCGTAAATTTGAATTCGAACGAACACACACAACATAATTGAAATTTAAGATATCCCTGGAAGAGATATATGTGCGTTCTCTGGGGCAAATTTAACGATGCTAAGTGTGTTTGCATATACACATGGATCCGATTATTAATTTTTATCAGGCTTACGTATTGATCGAGCAATTTGCTGCTAATGCTATTGAAAGCACTTACACAGCCTGTAGCATCTTCGATTGATAGCATTGTTGGGTTTTTCCTCTTAAAAAAAATAGATTCACTGATACGGACGCGCAGAGATTTCGCTTATAATTCTGAGCAAAATATGCATAATGAGTTTCATATTCTGCTGAAAGCTGTATAATTAAAAAAGCGGAGAGGTATTGCGCTCATTTTAAATAGTTTTTTTTTTTTTTTTTGAAAACTCTTATTAACAGAAATATAAAACAAAACTGTACGCGCTGTGAGGGAGTCCCTTTTCTAAGGCTGGGATAGCTCAGCGCCACAGGGACGAACAAGTAACACACAAGAAAATTTATTTTTACACAACGACTCGATTCCTTTATTATTTATTCTTCTTATTATTCTAGACAAACGTCGACCTCGCTCTCCGCGAGTCAGACGCCGACTCCCTCATTTATTATTCTTTTCAACTCTTAACCTATACTTAGCCTACGCTTAATCTATTCTATTCTACTCCTATTTTCTATTTTATCTATTCTATTTTATTCTATGTTATTTTCTATCTTAATCCTTGGTCTACTCTTATCGCTACCTTAATCTGTTCTATTCTACTCCTATTTTCTATTTTAATCTATTCTAAGCTTAGTCGATCCCTATTGCTATCCTAATTTATTCTTAACCCTAGCACTCCCTTCCCCTCACCAGAGACGTAGAGTTCGTGAGGCCAAAACGAGGGACGACTTTGTGTCTTCACAGTGCATATGAATATCAAGTCAAGTTTAAGGAAAACTATGCGTTTGCTATAGCATATTAGAGAAAATCTCACGTAATGAAAACTTAACGACCGATTTCTGTTTATTACGTGTTACTTTGACCTGACTTAGTTAACTTGTCAACTTATTTTAATAAAAATAGAAAGGGGAAAAAATCTCAGACTAAATTAGATTTTTAAGCAAAGTAAAGCAGAAATTCGTGGCTTGATGCAAAGGACTCATTAAGGGGTCACATCACTCTAACAGCCTAAAACAAAGGCTTGTTTTTGTAAAGTTGTCTTGGCATGAAAAAAAAGATAGTAGAGTAATAGTGTATGAGTTGACTATTAAGTAAGTATTTAAATAATAAAACATTAACTATTTTGGAAAAATATTTAAAAATTACATCACCCCAGGACATCTCCAATTTAGGCAACTCAGGCCAGGCGTTCTTTACAAAAAATTGCACATAAAAAAAAAAATGTTTTTAATCTACATGTGTACGCTGATGGGGGTAAGTAGGAGATTTTAGAAATGTGAAGACTTGTGTGATTGGCGAATGAATTTGAGCGTAACTTGAAAAGAAAAGTTCAATTTTCGAGCCCAAAAAAGTAATTCTTCGTTAATAGGTAACCTATGAATTCACTCAAACTTCTTATGTATTTTTTTTAGAAATACTATAAAGGATTCGCTTGAAGATATGAAACTTTTGGGATTTTTTTCGTGTGCCGTTCAAATAATTTGTGTTGCAAGAATATTACGCTAAAATTTTGAATGCATTATAGACATTTTTTTTTATTACAATAAACTTTTTTTTATTATTTTCTTCTATAAGTTTGAAATAATCCAGGGGAACACAAGTGTCTTTCCTCGCTTGGATATTATTCCTCATTTATTTTTCTCGACTATTTTATACTGTCACAGATAAAAGTACACGTACTATACTCTACAACATGCAAGATGACAAAAAAAGGCAGAAAAATTCATGACATTATGGGCCAACTTATAATAAACATCAAATAAAATGTAAAATGTGCCACTTTACCGAAACTGCTGTAGATATGCGCACAGATTGCTGTAAACACACTAAATGTCCGACTTGGCGCTAGAAGCTGCATATATCTCTACACAAATGTACAAAAAGTAATTAAATTTCGAATTATTTGGCGCTTTAAAAAAATTTAAAACATAAGAAATTTTTTGGATTTATTTTAACTTAACGCTAAAAGGCAGAAGAAGACATAAAATCGGCTCGCGCTCAATAAGCTATATATATAATGCATATAGAGTAGGTTTCATTTCTGATTTTTCTGGATTTTTATACCCGGCACACCTTGTGTGGAATAACTTGAGATAGACATTTTTTTTCCTTATATCGATCAATTTAGAATCAAGTTTTAAATCGATTTAATCCTGTCTGTCTGTTCGACTACCTATTCGTGAGATGCGGGCATCCTCCCTCTATACATCGCATTTAGATCGTAACATTTTTCCAAACATTTCGTTTGATTTTAGAAAAATCGCAAGGTGAAAAAAAAATTTAATTCATCTTAGAGTAATTCTTTTAATCTTTCGTGGATCTAATTTTTAAAATTGATTTGATATACAGACTTAATGTGATAAATATGAATTATATTGAATCATTTTCTGGACATCCTCCCATCTAAGATGTTTTATAAACTAATATTTATAGGACTAAAATTCCAAATTTTTATTACTTTTTTAAGAATGGATTGTAGCAGAACAAGAGTATGTAAGATATTCAGTTGTCTGCTTCCCTATAAAACTTAAATTTATTCATAGACATTGATCGAAATTACGATCGAATGTACTTTGGTAGAGTAGGGGAAGCAAATCAGTTCAAATCTATTCCTCCTATGGGATGGTATGTATGGTATAAGTGTATTTTTTTTTTATTGTTTAGGAAGTGCTTAGGGAGAAATGCAGTCAGGGAAGGGTGGGAAGAGAAAGCAATGGTTTTTCGTATTTGTTGTGAAAGTGGCAACATGTCGAACGGTGGAAACCACCAAAGACAATTAGATTGTTCCAGAGCGGGTGGTGCGCTTAGAGAACGACGAGTCACGTTATGTGCTATATGACGAGCTAAAGCATAGTGCAATAGATAGGCTCACGTCTGCCAAGTCGTGTTCGAATCTCACTGCGGTAGACCATAACTTATAAGTAACTGTATAAAGTATTTACATAGACTCGTATTCGCCTTTAATACTTTGCGCAGACTTACGTTTGCCTTTAATATTTTAATGTCTGTATTATCGTAAACTTGCTTTTCTTTTTGATATTCTTTGATATATAATGTCATAGTTTTACTTTACGTTCTTCCATTCTAAGCAAAAATTTGTCTTCTTTGAAACTGAAAACTGTTAACTTCGTTGTGCTTGAATGATTTTGCCTACAATAGCGTAACTTAAGCCCTTCATCCTAAAGAGTGCTGTAAAGAGTTAAAATAAATACGTGCAACTCCGGGACGAAGGAGTGAAAATGTCGAAAACAAAGATGACTTGGTTGGCTTCCTGAACATATTTCTTTTGTCTTTGCATAGTACTTGCCATAGAGATTGACGTGTATGTTACACCCAAGACTGTCCAAGAGTGTTATTGTTGCACATATTCTCGCCACTCGTTAATGTTTGAAGTCTCTGCTATACGCGACTGATTGCCTCCAGGCAGGACCTGTAAAGCTGATATGCAAATTGTACCTTAAACAAGCCTGAGTATAGGCGGTACAATTGTACAGATACCCGCTGTAATGATATATGTTTTACATATCGTTAAGTCTTTGGCGGCTTCTTTTGAATTGTTTGCACTATGCCTCTTGTGAGATAAGAAATATTTCGGCAATTATTTGGCGTTAAAGTCTGCGTTTGGATACTTCCTCTGTAAACAGAACAAGCGGCAAAAGGTGTTGTGCTGATGCTTACATAGAGACTTTCATTTTAGTGAACAGAAAGAAGAGAGGGGGACAAGGGAGACAGTACTATGAAATTCCTATATAAAGCAAACTTCATTGCAAGTAAATCCCTCAGCAGCAACTCTTATCGAACGGTTATACGAATCAATAGCACTGTCTTGGCCTTAAAAGAAGGCTCTAGGACCGATTAAAATCCTATTTATGTCCAGATTTTTAGTAAAATTAAAAGGGATTTCTATACTTTAATAATATTTGAGAGTGGATGTGAAATGGAAAACAACTGCGTAAACTTAATTATTTGTCGTTATTTTTTTTTTTTTTTATTGTCATAATAAAACTTTACAGTTGTGCACATTCGTAGTCGAAAATTAGTGCAAACCTATCATAAACTTATACCAGAGTTCCTTTAGAGTTCTCTGTTTCCTCTAACACGTACAAAGCGAAATTCTTTCGTTATTTAGCTGAACGTGTTAATAAAACGGGCTTAATGCGATTCTCTCTTACGTTAGAAAACCATATTCTGCTCACTTTTTTTTTTTTTGTTTTTTTTTTTTGACACTATTTTCAAGCTGCTCACACACGTATAATTTCGTTTTTGCTTAGCTTTACGTTTTAGATTTTGGGAGCCTGAAGTGGATTTGCAACTGGTTAACTGAGTTCGAGAGTAAGGGAGTCATTAGTTATGTATGTGCAAAAATAACATTTATAATGTGAGTTGTTTACCAAACTAATTTTACTTTTATGTGTGCACACGTGAATGCGGTAATTTTTAGGTGTTTGCATAAATACTGCAGAAACTAGTTTTCTTTTTTTTTTTTTTTTTAATAATCATTAAAGAAAGGGGGTTATATTCATTTTGTCAAAATGTCTGCAACATCGAGAAGGCGGCTTTAGAGATTCTCCGAAGTGTGTTTTCTCTCTCTTACATCTCTTTGAACAGGGTTGCCATATTTGCGTGTCAGACAGGAGACTTATTGAGTGGTGTATTGTTACTTGTTAGTTTTAGCTAACAACAGAACTTTAGCAATGACTTAGTGTACACGAATGATGAGTAACAAGGAGTTTGTAACTTAATTCTTCTCTCTTCTTCTTCTTCTTCTTCTTCTCATAGCTTTATGTTATCATATTAAAATTTTAAAATGTGAACGATATCTAGGACATCTCTTTAGGTTACTTATCAGCTCTTTAATCTATTTTCCGTGTTTTGTTACGTTTTAATGGCATGGTTCAATCTTTAAAAGTAGAAAGCTTTCAATCGTTTACATAGAGATTGATTGAAAATTCCATTTTAATTTGAGAATTTAGAAATTTCAAATCTACATACTATTAACCAATTAACAACAATTCAATGATTTGCATAGATACTGCGATAAATATGTACATATTTACGAGCATATACACGAGGAACGAATGACACTTTGATATTCACGCTTGCATGACTGCTTGCCTGGCTGCCCTGTCCGTTACCCATTTAATGGTTAAATGTCGATTGCTTGCCTTTGGTCATACATATAACCCAAAAAACCATTTAGTGTAACTAACTTTATTAACGAACCGGAAACAGTATGAAAGAAGAGCAAGAACAACATGATAGAAACGAACAGTGCCTTTGCCATCATGTGTCACTGTAAATCACACATATTTCCGTGGGTGAATTCACTAAGTCTTGTATACCCTGCGTAACATCAAACGAGTAAAAAAAAAAAAAAAGAACAAGAAAAGCGAGATGTATTTTTTAGGACCGTATGCCCGAAATATGCAAATGCATTAAAGAGAAAAAGGGGGGAAAAAAAAGAGGAAAAATTGAAACTGGTTTCAAAGTACCGCGAACACAAAAGCCAGGTAATGTTCATGTTCAACCATAGTACACTTTCGAAAAGACTACAAATCAAGCGCCGTCATAATGAATGTGTTGCTGCGAAACCGTTTAAGAATGTGCTGTAATTAAAGTGAAGAAATAAGAAAACGAAAAAAACAAAAAAACTGAAAATATTGTTTTGTTGTGAAGAAACACACCCGCACACACATGCACACACATTACACAAATTTTAATTAAAGGAATCACATTATATTTTTAGTATTTGTAAACATTTTTCTTCACTTCTAGTTTAGTCAAAAATTTTGTTTTCAATTAATTTTTCTCTCTCTTTACTAGTTTTTAATAAAAATAACAGACGTTCTTATTAACTATA
The DNA here is from genome assembly GCA_000688735.1 of Glossina austeni. Classification (NCBI taxonomy): domain Eukaryota; kingdom Metazoa; phylum Arthropoda; class Insecta; order Diptera; family Glossinidae; genus Glossina; species Glossina austeni. The sequence continues at coordinate 451,391 of KK502526.1, read as the reverse complement.
GAATAAAATGAAGAATATTGAAATTGAAAACAATAGAATCAACACCTTTGCAAATCATATGTTATATGTCGTTCAAGCATAAAACGACTAAAAATTAAAACTGACAATTACCATCGAGCATTAACAGCAACAGCAGCAATACCCGAGGCATCAAGGATACCATTGAGCGAACATCCTAGTCTAAGTCATCATTTTCATCGATTTCACTTGTGTGAAATACACACACACACACACACACACACACACACACAATGACTAACTCACTATAGCGTTTAATAATTGAGTAACATTTGCTGAGAATATTACAATGAAGTAGAAACACGAGGGGACAGAGACTGCACGAGATGGAGAAATTGCGAAAATCATTAGCTGACAAAAAAAGGGAAAAAGAAAAATTGTAGGAAAAGAGATGAAAAAGTAGAGCATGTCCATATTCAACGACATATTTCCGGTGAGTTCATTTGCAGATGAAAAATAATGGTAGAGAGAAATCGAATATTTCCAACTAAGGAGTATGCATTTGAAATGTTTTATTGAAAATTGATAAAAAGAATTATGGAATCTTAAGCACCATTAAAATAAGTACAAGTCGAATTTAGATCACTCTTTTCTATAAAGTTTCCCAATAGCATCTTCTTTTGTTTTTTTTCGTGGTTATTTCGATTTAATCCTGAAACAACATATGTTTCCACTATGCTAGAATATAAGTAACAATCTTTTAATTGGTATTCAGGAAATGGTGATGGTTGTGTAATCAATAATCAACTGTTTATGGCTCCATGGATAAGTCAATAGAGAAATTGCCTCCTTTGCTCGAGATACCAATGTGAAAATGAATCTAAAGCATAATAAAGAACTTGCTGTTGATTGTAATCATTGGCCACAAGCGACGAGCCTATTTTCGAGAAAATTCATTACTAGTCTATGGCAAGGAAGGTATAAAATTAATGCCATTAAAGTTCAGGAAAACGAGGGTCTTCGAGATTATTTAAAAAAAAAAAAAAAAAATAGCGCGAAGGCGCTTTCAACTTATGAATTGAGTTCTATGTCGGCAATAAAGGGTCACCTATATTGTGGCTCCGAAAATAAATACAAATAGAAGACACTTCTGACTGAAATTTGGATTGAATTCTTTTTTCAATACTTCGTTTGCACCTTGCCATCGTTTGTAAAATACAACAACATTCATATATCCTTCACGAAACATCCTAGAGAAGAGGCTTCTTTTGAGGATCGATGATTTGTCAGCACATAGGCCACAACTTGACGGATGTTCGTTTTCAGAGCTTTAAGAGTTCGAAAATGATTTGCATAAACTCGATCTTTTGCGTAATCCCGCAAAAAAAAGATCCATCGTTGGGAAATGGCACGATCTTGATGGTCAATTCACATCACCAAAACAAGTACTTGTCAGTGCTTTCTTCCTTGATACATAAGCTGATACTTTGTGATAAATTTTTTTTTTTTTATGATTTCTTTAAAAAATATAACGATTGCTACATATCCGTACACCCAGTGACGGCACTATCTCTCCGAATTTTAAAATGGTGCCGATGAATAAATGTTTTTATAAAGGTTGCAAAATTTCTCTTTAAAACTATTGACTACGAAAACTGTTGAGCACACGGCTATATGCTACAAACGGAGTGAAAAAATTGAAAGACTTTCATTGCGGATGCTGATCGACAAAATAAAGTAAAAGTCATTTGGAAAACTATAATTTCTCTGTGAATTTTTCTCTGCTTCATTTGTCTCCTTTCAGCAACAACTATTTACTGTTATATGCATTTTATTATTTGTTACCACCTGACTAGAATTTTAAATCATTCGAAAATAATCTCCGGTCAGACTTTTGCAATTGACAATTGGCACAATGCTTAGCATTGTATGCACATCATTGTGCACATCGATGATGGCCACTGTATGACGTTGGCAGCTTTCGCCCACGTTATTGTTGGCTAGATATATATATAAAAAAAAAAAAAAAAAAATTACTATAGTCTTACGTAACGTTCACTGGCCGTTATATGAAAAAAATGGATTTTCCTTTAGAATGCTGACATTTTAATTTATTTATTTTTGTTATATGAAAAAATAAATTTACTGAAAATTTATTTATTTTCCGGACTTCAGGAGTATTATATCATAGTTGTGCTCGCTGAAGATAGGATAATTTTTCGCAATTTATTTAAAACAAGTTCAAGCACAATGGGCTAGGGCTCGCCATTAAACACCCTATGCCACCTCGCTTAAAATGGTTACTCATGTAATGATTTTTTAAAGTAAAGTAACGCAAGTATACGAACTTTTTCAAGAACGCTCGTTCTTGGATCAAAACACGTCAATCTATCGAATTTCATCAAAATATCTCAGAAATTGCGATCTACGTATTGAACACAAGCGATACTGAATCGATCGGCATAGTAGAGGGTGTATCTCAGGTCCTTTTGGGTGTTGTATGCACGAGCGCAAATGTACGCTCATGTACCACAAGATATGAAATGATTTATTAATACTCGGGCTTTTACATATTGTTAGGTAAACCTTTTTCGCTTATACTAGTACTCGTTAAATTATCCTTGTACAGTTCGATTGCGAATTTACAACTTCGTCGAATAAATTTCAAAATTTAGAAAAACTTTTTACTTAAAATTATTTACAAGAATTTATTTTTTTTTAAATTACTTGGATTCTAGCTTTCGACTTTCTCTTGCGAATATCACGATTCCATCGTGCCGGCTTGCAAAAAAAAAAATCGTTGCCTATGAACTTTTCGAAGCAGATCCCAAAAGTGAGCTTCCGCTCGGATATGTTTGTTGATTATGTAAGCCCTTGGATTCCATGGGTATTTTTGTTAATCATTTTGCCAATCAATTGTATAAGGCGGCTAGTAAAGCATCGAAAATCTTTATTTGCTTTTATTAATTTTCGATTATTTTGGGAAATTTCTTTATCAACAGCATTACACTTATCCGTCATATGCGATAAAATTACAATTTTAATGTACACACAAAATCTTGTATCAAATTTTTTCAAAAAAGAAGTGAAAGCGTGTTATCTCTCGGTCTGCACTGTAACATTGCTACAGATTACAATTTTTCTT
>KK502526.1:426159-447936 GCA_000688735.1 Glossina austeni | reverse complement strand
GTTGTAATGCCTTGCCTTACACATCCCAGCGAATTTTCAGTTGTTAATTTTCTGAATAGCGGAAGAAGAAGATAATGCCTTCTCATTTCTACATCGTACAGATAGCTTTACCAAAAAAAAGTAAACATTCATATACAAGCATACCACCAAGTGTCTGGCCAAAACGATTCAATGACTTCGACCTCCACAATGTATATCCCAAAATACAAATAAAATACTAATTATTTGAAAAATGATTTCTACGCAAAGTTCCACAAACAGGAAAGGGAATGTACAAAAAATGATAATGCTCGACCTCAAGCGATATATAAATAAATATTCACCTAGTTTCTCAACCATTAATTAAGGACTTGCCCTGCGCCTGAGTAGAATATTTTCATTTGACCACAAAACAGCTATAGAAAGTGAAACAATTTTTGTTTTTCCCAAAGGCCGACACGGCAAAAAAAAACAAAAAAAAAAAAAAAAAATAAAAAAAATAAAAAAAATAAAAACCATTCATGACACATAGAAATCAAATAAAACTTTTCTCTTCCTTCAATTTCCGCCAAGAAAAAGCCTAATTATTATAATTCTCATTGATTATGAATAGTTTGCTTTAATTAAATCTAATTCAAGTAGTATGTGACATAAATATTTTGTTTTCAGAAAAGAAAAATGAAAATGCTTCAGTTGTTATACAATATTTTTTCTTCAATGCATTAAAAATGGCACAACTACAAGGAAAATATAATCAATTATTGCTTGTATGTTGTGAAATTATTTTATGCATGAACGTGAGCCTATCAAACACACATGCTACATTATTATTTTTATAGGGAAAAGGATATACTCTCGTGCTAATACGTGTATCAATAATATCGCATATGTGCATCAATTTATAGGTGTATATACTTATGTGTACAGTTTATATATGCAATACATATAACAAAACTAATAAATTGATAAATTTTAATGCTTAAACTCGACAAAAGAGAAAAGAATTTCAAATAGAAACAAACATTTTTCTCGCATATAACATTTATTTATAGTTAAGTATGTACTTATCATATTGCTATTGTATTCATCTACATACATTTTCCAATACTTAGTGTATAAAAAGAAAAGTTCCGGGTCTAAACATTAGAGGCGCCTTATTTTCATATGAGTAAAGCTATCTTTACCATTCAATCTGACTGATATGCATTTTAAAGAGCTGTAGTGAGAACACAATAAAGTTTTTCTTGTTTGACTTTAATTCTCACTTTAATTCTGACTTTTATTCTTACTTTAATTGTGACTTTAATTCGGACTCAACTGAACTGTGGTCAGTAATTTATATAATAAATTATTATGATAACTTAAGCAAAATAATAGTAAATTATTATGATAGCTTAAGCAAAATAGTAGAATTATTTATTATTACTATAGTTACATTTAATGTGGGTTATAACCGAAGTAGGTTATCTTAAGTAGGTTATAGGTAGATTTACATTATCTGAAAACATAAGAAAGTGCAAACTTAGCTTAAGTGATTAATAAGTGAGTAAGTCGAAGTAAGTCGATGAATCGATAATGCTACAGAGCAGCTATGAATTTTAATAAGTCCTTATAAAGTTCGCTAGATGTATACCTAAAAATTCTCCAGATTTTTCAATATGATTACAAAGCGAACCCAAAGGATGGGTTAATATGTTTAAGATTGGTACCGACTATGTGGACAATTCTTTACATAAACACTTGCTTTTGAAAATGTTGTGTTTATTAGGTATCGAGTTCCGTCCAAAGTGCTCTAAAGGGTTTGTAGCTGAATGCGCCCTTCGACAGCATTTCGGCAATCAAAAAAATGCATACTTGGAAATAATAGACAGCACTTCATAGGTGTATGAAAATCACTATACACTGCAGGAAAAATGTAACAATAATTTGGGTAGAGTTCGGAAGGTATTTTTGCGGCTGAATTGCAATAAGTAAAAGATCGTAGATTATGAAAGATGCTTACTAAAGTAAACAATACTTTTTCAAAAGTTGCAAGTTCCGTTGCCACTACATGTTGATAACGAAAAATTTGCACACTAAAGATAAGCTGAATCTTTCATCGTCAATCAGTAGTCTGATTAAGCGCCATCCGAGTTCTGCCCACGACAAAAAAAACAAAGAAACAGGTGTATTTGCCAAGGGTCTGAAGTTATATTTAAATATAACTTCACACCCTTGTCTTTGTCAATGAAACAAAAGCGTCTTGTCGCGAAGAACTTGTACCGAAATATGCAACAAATACGCTCTTACTTATAAATCTTCATCTCGGTTTTCATCCGATTGCCTTGACAGAATGTCAGCAAAAAATGTACCTCCCCAACTCAGGTACCCATTAATCTCCATTTCGGCTTTTACATATCCGATTGTCGTAAGCTTTGACGGAATGTCCTCTCCAACTCAGGCAGCCACTAAGATGCATTGCCAGAATGAGAAGCTATTTCGCAGGCGTCCTATTCACTTTAGAATCCTTCTCATATATTCAATACATATATTGTAGAACATATGAATAGCCGAGCCAGGCAAATGATCGCGACGAACACGTCAACTGTTGCGCTCAACTGTCGAAGCTCGAAACCGCGGAAACTTTTCAGTGTGACCCATTACATACCAAGCCAGTAATCGCTGGTTTGTATCCCAAGTGCGGTAGAGTTTTTTTTTTTTTTTTTTGATCACAATAAGTGTTTAGTCGGTAAAGGCGTAACACTTATCGATTAAGTATACACTAATGTTCGAAAGTTAGTCACAAGTGTAACCTTTTTGTCAATATCTCTTAAGAATCGTTATTTGACCTTATCCTGCACATTTCGATACCTACGAAGGTTGACCCCTTCGATTTTCCTTTATAAAGCATTCCTTTTAAATCCTTGTAACGATTTCCAAACCAACTTCTAGTAAATATTGAAAATTGCAAGCTTCTGCTAGCTTCTTCTTATTGGCACAGCGAGTCGATTTTTTCTTAGTTCTTAGTCGTCAAGTGGATATGCCCTATACATGTGAAGTTTTATATTTCTCTGTCATTTTAAACGAGCGTGACAAAGGGAGTAAGATAAAGCAGGTAAGTAAAGCGGGATTCAGTTCATTGTATGCAAATTACAGGAAACATTTTACTTGAAGTGTGACCACCGCTAGGTATACATTTTTTCCACCTGCTCGATAATTTGTGGATGCCATACCAAAAAAAAAAAAATGCTCCAACCCAGTCAATGAGCGATTTTTATAGATTTTCGTAAGATGTGAAGCGCTGCTAAATGCGTGTCCCATCGATGCAAACAATTAGTAGAGAGCCGGTCCTAAGTCTAGCGAGTAAGCCGCATGGGTTAGTACTTTTCTGTCATAAATCTGTTTTAGCGTATGTATGGATGGACTCATGCCATTTAAAAGATTACCTTGTGTTGTTTTTCTTGATATTCTTAGAACAGCGACCCGTTCAAATCAATTAATTGTTACACATGAAATGTATATAAACACATATGCAGTGTGCGTCAAGTGCGTCTGCCGCACTAGAGATTTGAATCCTTGACCACCGACTTATTAGTCGAGACTCTTTGCCTACTCGGCCAATCAGGTGAATATATTTCGATTTAAAAATAAACGTAAAACACACATGTTTTGCTTTTTAGCTCCCGGGACTTTTCTTCTCTGCGTAATGTATACTAACTTTTAAGAATTAAATGATTGCAAGCAAAAAAACACGTATTATAGGTTCTGCAATAAAGACCTGTATTTATGATTAAATGATTTTTTTTGTACCGAAAGCGGTAAAAATGAAGAAAATTCTAAGATTATTGTGGTGAGTTTTATTAAAGATCTTGTCAGGGTTATGCTAAAGCTATAGGGATAAATATTGAGAAAAAAATACAATCATACATATAAATACATATACGTTTTTATATATAGCTATATATGAAAGACATAATTCACTTGGTTTTAACGTAATTGGAATTTTGTGAATTTACAACGTGTGAGCGATGAGATATTTACGTAGAAGGAAATGCATATGTGTATATATGTATATATATACGCAAATGTTATTAATGCCATATAAGATTCTAGAATATATATATATATGCAATGTAAGGGTGGAACGAGAAGAACAAGTCAAAGATTTTGACATCAACGCCCAGATATTGCCGTCTGGGTAGATGGCAAAACATTGAAATCGATATGTAAATGTGGAGGCACATTTTCAACATATCATAACACATCATCACTCCCGACATACATTTACATATACCCATACATTGTGGATGGTGGCAATGCAATTGACGAGAGGAGCATGGGGAACGGCATGGGGAGCCGTCGACACGATACTGAAAATCAAACAATTTCCCCCAAAACTCAACGATAAATAAATCATTTGGAAATTGAGCAAGAGTGCAAATATTTGCGTGGAATTTTCGTTACCCACACACATATATAAAAGGCAAGAAATAAGGCAAACATTGCAGTAACGTTCACACAAATACCCACAGTCCCCGCACAGCACCAAGATCTAGAATGTAAATGCGATTGCAAAAACGTCGAAAATACGATTGTAAGCTTGTTATACGTTTGTTTATACTTTGTTTGAGTGATTCTTGAAGCATATTCAATTTGTAATGTCTAACCGAGCACATATGCAATGCAATATACGCTCGCTCATGTACGTATCGCGGGTGTAGCTTGAATGTGTCGTTTGCTTGCTTGCATTTGTCATTAATTTTACGTTTGTAAAATTTGTTAATTCAAAGTCAAATTCGTAAATAAGTTTTGCGCATGAACAATCTTTTGGCCTTAATTGTTTATCACCAGCATTAAATGCGAATCGATACAATATGTATAGAAGGCCTTTACTATCGACATATATATTACACGCCGACCTCATGCATGTTTACACATGCATTATGAGTTAGCATTCAGCCACATTTGCCATCCATTTTTCCTTTGATATAATTTGATTTTTTTTTTTTTGGCTTTTGGATTCTTAAGGTATAAAATTTTAAAGGAAAGATGAAGTTTGGCTTTTGCATGGAATTGATGCTTGTACAAGTTTGCTTCACATTACGTAATAGGTGTTATTTTAAATTACTTAGATACTTGAGCGGCCAGACGGCCTGACAAAAACTTTAGCTTTAATTTCAAATTGAAGAAATATTAGGTTGGGGAAAAAGAAATCCATTATTTTTATATGAACTTCAGGACTTTATTTAACATGCTTCGGATTGTCCGGATTTCTTTTGGATGTCTTTTTCCCGAACCTAATATATAATTTTTGAAAGAAATTCTATTCAGATTGTTTATTGCATGCATGGATACTCAAAAAATTCTAATAAATGTTATATGCTTTAGTTGAAAGCCTTACCTAAAAAAAAAAAAACAAATTAAATGATGAAGTTTTTTACGACAAACGCAGGCCAGCTTAGTTAGCCTTTCATTGATCAATCAATAGTTAATTGTGGTCTTGATGGTCCCACACGATTTAATTTAAAAAAGTTCAAATAGTTTCTTCTACTAACAACTATTGATGCTTTAGAAGTGAAGGCTGTTCAGAAACCCCAGAAGCCCAAAGGTAAAGTAAACTGTAGGAATGTACCGCTTAACGACGAAGAAAGATGAAGAAAAGAATTACGATAAAAGGAGACAGTAAAAGTGTCATGATATGTGGGAAGGACAAGCCGTGTTACTCTCGGATAGAATACAAATGGTAAAAAAATAAACCCGTCAATGCGTTACGAGTCAATATTCGAGGGAAATTCGAAAAGGGATTTGATATGAAAAGGCAAAGAAAAGAGAAATATATGTAAGCTGGGCCATAAATACGGAAAATTTTCTTTCTCGTCCTTACTACGATTGAAGAGGGTTTATGTGAAGGTGTAAGCAATATATACCAGCTCCACATCCAATTGTTTCTTTTAAATCAGAAAGCGTTTATTTGTTAAAGTAAAAAAAGGAAGAAAAACATCAAAAAGAATCTGATAATGAAATCGATACAAAGCAAACGTTTATTCAATAGGGAGAAAAATCAGAGTTAAATTTTGAAAATAAATTGCGGTTGTACAAAACAATTCTGAAACTAATTTGGAGTAATGAGAAAAAGAACAATTTTTTTTTTTTTTGTTTTACAAAACAAATGTGTTTTCGGTTTATGCGTTACTATAAGCGTATCTTTCGATTAATTTGCCGCATTTTCGAGCAAACCTGTGTGCACGAACGACTAATCTTTCTACCAAATTCGAAGTCGATAGCTTCATTTTTACGGCCAGGGGTATGTGTATAACATTACACGGACGGACAGACAAACGGGCAGACGGACATGCTCAAATCGATTCAGAATTTGATTTCCATTACGAACATGTATACTTTGCCTGGTCTCTGAAGCTTCCTTCTTCCATCACGTTTACGACATTTTATCTAATTTCGATTTCACTTTCAGGACCACCATTACACTGTCATATGTTATAAATCACATTATACTGGCACTAAATTTCTTGCATCTAAGATAAGTACATAATTTATTACTTTCGTCATAAAATATGCAAATTTTACAATTACATAAAATAAATTTATAAAAAATATTTAAATATACGTCTGTTTTCTATTCGTGTTCACAGGTATTGTCTGTTCGGTCCTTACGTCTTTATGTGTTGTTTCTTAACATCTGTGGTTCGGCTTCGTTGTTCGAGTTCCTATTGTGCTGGCTCCTATTTAGAAAAGGCCACTTCTAACTCGGCAAGGAAGAGTTCATCAGTCAGTTTGCAAACACTAAACAATAATAACCGACTTTTTAATCTTAATATTGAATACAGTTACTAGGAATTTAGAAACAGAATCAGGTGCTTCGAGGCGATAGCAATGAATAATGTGAAGGAGAAGCAGAGTGATTACCTACTTACGAATGGAAATACACTACCGTTCAGGAGTGATTAAAAAGGGGAGAACGGCAAAGCAAAGAGTAAGAAAGCAATTCGTTCGTCGTTATATAAACCCCGATACAAGGATACTAAATACTGCACTAGAATCAAAGTATTTGCAAGATACTGATAATTTTCTCATCTATCTGCAAGGATGGCTTCACTAAGCATGTTCCTTGTGCCGAAATTAGCATTAGGAAAGATGCATATCATGTATGTCTCTTACCAGTTTTCCTTGCTCGCTATCCCTTGTTCATATTATCCGCAAATTTCATTTCATTTTCACTACATCTTCTGGCCTTCAAATTGAAATGAGTACAGTTTCTATTATTTCCCTATTCTTACTGATGCTTTCCATCAACTCGTATCAATCAACATCAAGCAACAATTAACTTGCTTTCTTATTTCGGTTTTTATCAATCCGCATATGTGTACGCAACGTAACCGTTGTACACCAGTTGCAATTTTCCCTGACGTAACATACAATTTTCAGTTTATTATAGCCTTTAGCAATCAATGTGATGACATTCATGTGTGTGCATGTTACTCGCATGTAGTAGCATGTTAAAAGCTTCAGCATGTTCTTAATTACCATTGCACATATTTCGCCTCCCAGCATACATGACTATTGGCGCTATTACGTTCTTGTGATTTTTCATTAAAAATAATGTTACCTACTTTTACTTATACTTCATAAGTATATCAAATTTTTCAACAGTTGACATCACACAAATATATTAAAGAGGCAGCAAACAGAGGCCATTGGGACAAGTCGCGCCAACGTACCCTTGGCCTTGTCCAAAGCATTAAACTTAATCTTAAATTCTTTCCCTCCAAGAAGGATCCAAGATCGACTTAACTGGTGCGTCGCTTTGACCACCATTGTCTTAAATCTAACTTTTATAACACAAGCACCTAACGCTTTTGAATCTAAAACTTTTCATTGCGATCTCATTCAGGCAGATATCAAATGCAAAATTCCTACATTGACATGCCATTATTCTTCATATGTTTCGTATGTGAAACGCATTTATATAAAAGGAAACCCTGAACATCCTCATTTTCTTTGGGCTTTAAAGTTTAAGAACCCCCTACTGCACACCTTATATACCTCATTGAATTGAAAACTAGTAAGAACATTACAGTCGAGAAAGGTCGATCACTAGATACTCTAGCCCTCTACCTCGCCTAGTACAGTTATTTATTTGCTTTGGTAATACTGCATTAAACATTAAACATTGTTTTCAGGCAAAGGCATACTGTTCATGTACTGCAAGATGGTCGAAACATCACATGACTGCTTTCAAATTTTGTAAACCTAATTTACTTCCTAAAAATTTTATTATTTCTTAGCTTCCATTATAAAAAACTAGAAATTAGACTTTCTTTCCATATAAGGGCTGCCTTTTTATACCCCTACATATGTCAGGGTCTAAAAAATAGACTTAGGTGATCTTAATTCTCTTACTAAATTTTTTTGCTAAGTCGTTATTATTAACCAATTTTCATCATAAAATATTACAAATTAAACTTTTATCTGAAAGAATTATTATTCATGAGCAATCTTACAAGGAGTGAGACCCAAGAAGAGGGTCCATGCGTTTGTAAATTGGTCTACTTAGTTTTAATGCCAAATTATTATCATGAACAAATTTTCATCATAAAACTTTTACAAATAGGGCTTTTTTGGCATTTAAGGATTTATATTTTCTGAGAACCCTTACATATATAGTATTCAAGATGTAGGTGGGCCGATTTCGGTAAGGTCAATTTCTTTGTGAACTTGCTATTATGAATTAATTTTCGTCATAAAATATGAATAAATAAATAATCTCACCGTATAAAGATTTAGTTTTCTTACGAACGGTTACGAGAAAGTCGGTTCAAAAAATTATCCCAGCCGATCGAATGTTTTCTTACCAATTTAAAATGGCGAAATGCAATTACTGAGCGACCTTTGTGCAGAAATTTTGAAAATTGCAACTTAATCCCTATAACAATTTTTTAAAATAGAGCGCTGTGTGGGAAGTGATCGATATAGTCGACCGATTCCAACCATTTTCAACAGCATTCGTCTTTGGACCAAAGCACGTCAATGTGCCAAATTTCATCAAAAAAATGTAGGCTGAACAGAAAATTATATGGACATACATCAAACGGGCAGAGGGACAGACGTGCTTGGACCGAAGCAGAAAGTTATTCGGTATCATAAAAGTTGCGTCTATCTTAAGCTCTTCCGGGTGTTACTTACGTCCACACAACGTTCTCTACCATAAGTAGTGTAGGGTACTAATGTAAATTTAGTTTTCTGTCCCTAATGCATGTGAGATTTGCTTGGCTTAAATTAAGCATTTCCAAGAAGAATATATGAAAAGAAATTTAGGTCATGACTGAACTTTGAACATAATAAGATAACCGAAAGCCTTACCTTCAGCTTGTCGTCGCGTTAGCAAAGTCGATATGATCCTTTAAATAATACAGTTTATCCAAGCACACATGCACAAATAAAACATATTTTTAACAAAAATGTTTAATATTTTCTAACAATTTTCAGCTAAAAAAAAATGAAAAGAAAAATCAGTTGAGATCAACCCACAATTATTTCAGAAATGTCAAAAAAATTAAAGTCGAATTAATTTAATTAAAAACACAAATATTTTTCCCATATTTTGCTTTTTTCGTTGTTGACTTTCGTCAATACAAGAAAATGAATATATTAAATATTGAATTAAAAAATTTTGCAGGTTAGTGGACGGAAAAAAATTGTATCAATACGTTGACTTACCCAGCAAGCGTTATGAAATATTGAATATTTTATATGAATAAAAGAGCAAATAATTAGTTTATGGCTGAATAAACTCAGATAGCAATTTATAACAAAATTCATTTAAAAATTCTTTCTCCAAAAACAAGTCATAATAAAACTTGTGTTTATATTGATCAAAATAAATGCGAGTAACGGAACCGTAATCTCTTTACATAGACATTCGAAAGAGAGATTCCCATAAACCTTTTCTGTTCTTGTTTAGTTTTAAATGTGAAATTTTCGAATATTAATGTTTTGTTTATATTTCAGAGAGAGAATTTATTGCGAAATGTAGCATAAAAGCCGAACACGAATGTTTGAAAAATGAAAACCAAATACTAAAACACGATCGCAGCGACCATAAATATATCTTTTACATACTTACATGTACATATGTATAAATGGAGCTACGAATTCATCTCTTCCCTAAGAAGGCTGCATAACTCTAATCGTACTCACATCTTCAAACTTAATAAAGTAAACACCAGCCAGGTTTTATGAATGACACCCTTCCAGTTTAAGTAGCAGCTAAGTTAATAAAATAATTATTAGTGTGAAGTTACTCTCCTGTACGTAGCTCAAATAAGTTGGTTTTGGTAAAAGGTGATCCATCTTTATATTTGCGTTGCGTTCCTGTTATGGTATCTGATAATTGGACAATATTGGAAGAATAACAAAATAATGAGAATAACTTGGAAATACAAACGTAAATCAAAATCAATGCTATAGGAAATTAAAAATAAAATTATCGTCACTAATTATTATAGCGTGTATGCATACGATCGGCGAAAAGTTACAATAAAAAAACTCAGTTATAAAAAATTTAAATTTAAGTTGCATTCAAGTAAATGAACCTTTTTGATGTGAGTTAAGCGACGCTGAAAACTACTACTAGGAAAAGCTAATTTCAGTGATATGTTCAGGATTTATTATCAGCAAAATCGAGACTGGAACCTCTTATTTTTCTTTTCTAATAAAATGATCGACTTTTTGGGGAATAATATCACTTTTTTTATATATATATTTTTTTTTCTAGAAAGGAAAACAAAATAATGAAGAAAGGGGACCAGACCTACAATTAATTTAGCGTTCTATGTAAGCATTTGAAACAGTAATAAAATTAGGTTTTTTTGGTAGATTTGAGCCTTTTTCATGACCTATCAAAAATTTGGCACTACGACCCTATGCAGCGCTAGGAACTGTTATAACTCGATTTGTACATTCTTCTCTTTGAATTGCAAATGTGCCTGACAGTTAATAGCAATCACTTGGTATTTTTTTTGGTTTTTTGGCCGCAGTTAAAGACTTAGTTTGTTTTATATGTGCGTGCTTCATAATATTTTTTAATTTTCATACTTTGTTTTTTTCTTACCTCGCAAAAAACTGTAACTTAGCAAAGAATTAAAAAAAAAAGAATTCTTTTCTAATCATTCTTTCACGGCAGTTGAAAATTATCTCTTATGCGCTCATAAAATGAAGTAGCTATTGAACTGTTCGCCGCAAGCTTGCTTGTCTTCTTTTCCCTTCATTTTCGTTCATTGAATTCTAGTAATTCGAGCTTTCAAAACGATAGGGAAAAATGAAATCATTCCAGATAAGAGCGATGGACGGCATTTGGTGGCATTGATTTCCGCCCAAGGAGACTTGCTCATGATGGCTTAATGTGGTTAGCGCTGCGACTAAAATCTCAGGGAATTGGTACTGATTTATGTGCTTCCAACAGCTACAGTGTATAGGTACCTAACAATAGTTACTGAGCTATTATTTGTTTCTATGGTTTTCTTTATTTCAAAAGCTGTTTTCCATATTGATCGAATGAGACAATAGTAATGAAATAATATTTTTAAGTTTTTTTTTTTTTGTTCTATTGCTATATATCTGACAACTTAAGAAAAATTGAAATCGAAATTGACATGTAACAGATATTCAACAAATAAGAAAATTAAAGTCGGTCGAGACCGAATATTTTATATCCATCACCGCTTACCCCAAAAAAAGACAAAATAAGTAAAAGAACAAACTTCTCATGCTCTGTAATATGGAGTGGGCGCAGTTGATTCCTTCTATTTTCAAAATAAAAGTTTTTGTCGCATAGGCATGTGTACGTTATACGCGTGCCCTTTGAAAAGTTTAAGTCATTTTCAAATTCTTCTGCAAACCTGTAGGCGATATCTTCATTTTCGCTAACGGGAGAATGTTTACCACAAAGACTACAATGTTGCGCAAACAGACAGATGGACGACGACGTACAGGTGGACATGTTTAGATGCATTCAAGAGTTGAAAATGGCGAAGAATTTGTATATTTTATGGGATTTTTGAAACTTGTTTCTGCGCGTTATTTAGGTATTGGAAAAATTATTTAATTTTGATGCACAATAACATTGGGTAGGCGTGGTCAATTTTTCCCATTTTTGTTCACAAATGCTACAGCATCCCTCATAGAATATGCGTCCAAATTTTTGTACATTTCTTTTCTATAGTTTATGAGCAAAAAAGCAATTATTAATTCCCTTTGAAAAACAGAGATGTTCTCGGTGTATGTGGTACTATAACCGCGTCTTACGACCAATTTGTCCCATTTTCTGTATCAATCATATATTTCTGATAAATTTAAAGACGATAGATTCATTTTTGAGGCCAGGGAAATGTTTATAACAGACATTACACACTCGGATGAACGTATATAACCGGACAGACGGACATGTGTAAATCGATTCAGTATTTTGTGTTGATCAAGAATGGGTCTCCATGTAAGGTCTCCGATGCGTTGTTCTGGGCGTCGCAAACGTTTTGACAAAATTAATATACTCCTCATCCTTCTATGATGGGTATAAAAATCTAAGAACACAATGTACGCACAGAGCGTTCTTAGCTGTTAAAAATGAATGTGATTGTGTTTTTCGGGAGAAACGTTGCTATATATGTATAGACAAATGTCCTCTTTGTTTGGTTTAATGTTGGCAGTGACAAGAAAGGCAATATTACGATAAGTCCACGAATGTAACAAATGACGAATGGCTATGTGGAGAATTCATTCAATATTTTGCCATCATGAGGAGAGAGGCTGATGCGTTACTGTTTAGAAGGATTACTTTTGGTTGCAGACGATTACGCTGCTTTGATCTTGACAAAAAGCCAGCTCTTGGTAAATACAAATGTAATCAAAACCTGTTTACCTAACTGAAGACTACTTCAGTGGAATTATGACCAACGCGTTTCTCACAAGACCCACAAGCCAAAAAGCAGAATATTGAAAATGAAGCGAACTTTATTCTTGTTGACAAATAATAAAACTTTTTAGAAAGGCCACAAGCGTTTTTCACGAACAGTAAAGGGCTGGGAGCTCTTCTAACATAGAAGAGGGTTCAAATTATCTATGGCTCCCTAGGGCAAAATCAGAGAATATTTAATGATATAAATAAATGCTTGGAGAATTAATATTTAATTAATATTGTGCGTATGTTTTCATCCAGGTTTTTGATACTTTCCTTTTAAATATTCTCATTAGACTGTTAGACGCTGGGGTAGTGTACTACGCTATAATACGATAAATTCTTTGTGAAGAGCTCGGAAAATGGTCACAATGGTCGGGTCTTTTTTGTAAGTCTCGAAGTTTGTGATAACACTTCCGAATACCAAACAGCCACAGAAAGTCACTCTACCAACTCTGACATGTGCTTATGACCACTTTATGACGACTATGTGTTGTCGTTCGCAATACATATAATATATAAGAAAAATTATTAATCCATTTAGTTCCAAAACGAAGTGTGATATCCGTAGAACTAGAAAATTATTGTCAATTCAACAAACAGGAAAAAGTTGCAAATCTGAGAAAGAGAATGATAAAGAAAGGGGTGTGCATAAAAAATGAAATCCACTCCCCGCATATTGGGCGCAAAGACACGGCTGTCTTCACATTGCTTGACCGCTGATTTCCCTTTGAAGCAAAGCCAAGCTATCAAATTTATCAAATTCAATAGCGAATGCGTTTCTTGGAAAATCCATCCCTTGGGTTCAGGGTTAAGGAGATAAATTTCACTAATCACATTCTTCTTTTTTCAATCTGAACACAGTATATGTGGTTGAAGCTTTCAGACACCAGGAGTAAATGTATTTTCCATTTAATATTAACTGCAATTTATTCCTCGACGTACTTTTGTTTTTGACTTTGTTTTGGCTTTTGGCCCGGTGCACGAAAATATTACGGATAAATTTATTGCAATTTATTGCAGGAAATTCCTTTGAACTTCCTCATCGAAATTGATACGTCAAACTTGCACAGTGCTCTTATCTATGGAGTATCTGTTTCTATGTCTGTTTACTAGCCGATGATTTTTCCTCTCATTAAAAATAGATTTTATATATAACAGATACATAGTTATGAGATTTTTTTTCATTAAATAATAATTTTTTCTACTTCAGTTAACAAAATTTTTATTAGCATTTTTTTAAGTTCAGTCAAATGTGAAATTTTGGTATTTTCTCTCTTTGTTATATTACATTATTTTTTTTTTTTTTTTATTTTTTATTATTTTATTATTTTATTTTTTGTCATAGCGTTCAAGCCACTGCAAATAAATGAAGCCAATTGCTTTGGAAAACTCTTGAGCTCGCAGCACACACAATCGCAAAAGTCACACCTAAAGTATTATATCATATAACAAAAGTCATGACATTAGAAATATATGAAAGAGAGTCAAGTATGTGTTCCCGTATAATATATAAAAAAAAAAAAAAAAAATACTAAAATGAATTTTTGTGTAGGTTCGTGGTTCGGGTATTATGCACCAGCATGCCAGCCATGAAACTAAAGCATAGTGTGTTATAAGTGTATGCTGTATGTGTGAGTGTATGTTTTTCGCTGAATAATAAGTATTACTGCGGATGCAGCTGTGCACTGCGCGTCAGGCTTTATGCAAAATACCAGTTTCTTCCTTACTTGCTTTTTACTGTTGGTTTTTCTTTCTTTTCTTTTCTTTTCGTTTTTTTTTTTCTTTTTTCTTTTTTTTGGAACTTATTTTCTGGAATAATAATTCACACGCCTTTTTAATTATACGTGTTGTCGTACTGACAGTGTCCTCTGCTGACACTGCATGCTTGCCACACTGCAAACATAGAAAACAGCAAAAGCAGCAACGGCAATAGCGACTCTATAGGTTGCAAACAATTTTAAAAGCTCACGGTAAGATTCCTCTGTGACATTTGCTTTTTTGTTGTTCTCTTATTTCAACCCAAATACATACACACACACACACAAAAGCAAAAAAAAAAAAAAACGAATATACATATATAAAGGGTAAAGATAATAAAGGAGAAATATTTTTGTTGTTGTTCTCGTTCATTCAGATTTCCCATTCATTCGTATGTACGTTCAGTTATTCATTCATTCAGTACATCGCTTTTGTTGTAAGTAAAAGAAAAGCGTGGTTTTTCTTATATGCGTGTGTAGGTGGTGTATGAAAAAGCAATGCTTTTATTCTGTGTGGTTGCATTTTAATATAAAATAAAAAAAAAAAAAAAAAATATTTCAGTCTTTCTACACACGACCCTACCGATTATCTTCTCTAGCTCTAGCTCTAGCTCTTTCTCTATGTTTTTCTTTTTTATTTTTATTTTTGTTTTTTGTTTTTTTTTTTTTTTTTTTTTCTATTCTAAGGAAACAAAACATAAGTTCATTTCATGTTGTGACACCCCGCTGTGAATTTTGCTAGCTTTCAAGTATTCGTTTTCTATTAATGTACATAAAACTCATTGCTCGTTTCATTCAGAATGTGTTTGGTTGTGTCAGTGCAATCAGAGTCAGCAATTCGCTGCTGTTTCATATTCTCACATCGAGTTTGGCAGGGATTTTTACATAATGTAAATGACAGTAGCGAACAAAAGAATCAAAAACCATCATATGATTCGGGCCACATGATAACATTTGAGATCATTCGCTAAACAGTCAGCAGACACTCTCCTGCCTCACCCCCGCCTCCCACGCATAGTCAAAGTGCTTATTACTTTGCCATACCATTTTTCCAATTTTGATATTTTATTCCATAATTTTGTCCACTTACGGAAACACTCTGGCATATTCGTTCAGTTATCTAACGATGTCATACTCCTTCCTCTCTGTCATTGTATTTCAAGCTATTGTTGCATATCAGCATTTTGCATTGGCGGCTATGTGTGTGTGTGTGTGTGTGTGTGTGTGTGTGTGTGTGTGGCGTGTCAAAAATATTATTTATTCTCATACATGTACATAATAATGCAAAATTTTGAATAGCTAGCCACGTTATATAACCACTAAAGCAATTTCACACACTTAACTAAGAGATAAATTTTAACCGAACTTTCAAAAACGTATACCAGTAGTTTGTTTAATGTTAATGAAAAACCAATAAACAATTTAATAAGTAGCTCCATGTAGTATAATGAACTATATACACTACCAAAATGTCACCTGTGTGCATGACAATAAATTGATTGAATAAAACAGAAATAGTAAATTTTTTACTTCCTGAAAATTACGCACGCACTAGGCATTGGCGTGAACTCATTTACACAAATTAGGATTAAATCTTAAAACTATCATCGCATCGAAAAAGAGCTTCTTTTTAACTATGCTTTCACTTGGCCCCTTAAATATTCAACAATGATAATGAAAACTTTTTAAGGGACGAAGGAATTCCGCTTTCTATACTTTATTACTTAACACATGCCTTATAAATACATGATTTTATTCTAAAGAATGAGATTCTTGAGCGTGAGGCAAGTCAATAACAAATGACGCGCTGTAGTGTAACAGAAAAGGCTCAGGGGAAATTTTTATATTTACTACTGAACGGAATGTTAAATTGATGTTATTTGTAACAGAGTAAGCGGGATTGTCCACTAGTCTACATGTAAGGTTTAAACATATACACGCTTATTATGTATCTTATGGGACACTGCAGTTATAATGCTTTATATAGTTAAAGGAATTACTTTCCATGTGAAGTCACTACCTAAAATGTCTGTCGTGCCTTTTCGAACCTAAGTTATTGAAACTAACTGTACTTCTCCAATTCTTCATTTCCTTGGCGAAGGACGTATAATTATTTTAATTGCTTCACTTAAAGCTATTTTATAGACGGTTTCTGATTAATTTTCCCGGAACAATTAGTGATGAAAAGCTTTTTACCTAAATAATCATAATCGATCCAATCTTTGTCAAAACAATATTTTCAAAAAATCTTTATTGAAAAATATTTCAAAATTTCTTTAATTTTATACCCTACACCACTTGCGGTTAAAGAGCGAGTTTGCAATGACCGTAAAGACTTGGGATAGGTACACCTTTTTCATGCCCATTGATTCGGATTCACTTTATGAATAGATTTAAGCTTGTCTGTCCGTCTGTCTGCCTTGCATTTTTATGTGCATACAGGCCATAATTTTCGAAACATCAAAAAACTGTGGGATGGTGCAGAGTATGGCCCGTGGCCGTGGTCCACCCTAAAGTATTGTAACTAGTTTTTGTTTTAGAAAGAGGACCACATGTCTAATTGACTTATTTTCTTTCTTTGAAATATCGTCAAAAAACATTTTCGGAAGAAATTGTCGCACACATACTGAAACAAGTTAGTTAAACAAGATATGCTTTAGAGCTGCTTGCAATTTTCGTGCACGTAGATGGAATCTGTAATGGGTATTAAGTGCGAGATCCTCTCATTTCATTCACAGAATAAAACGAAACATAGTTTATAATATAGATATAAGTTGGACGTTGTCTCTGCAGATAGTTTGGATTTTGGATTTTTTTTAAGGAAAAAAATGTGACTCCGAAAGGTGCGCTGTTCAATCGAAAGAAATTCTTCTGAGAAATTTCAATGATTGAAAAATTGGAATCAAAACATGTATTTTATGTCCGCTATTCATAATGGAAGTATGACGTAATTAATTTTTAATTAGCAATAATTGAATTAATTAAGCGTGGATGTCAAGTAGCTGAGAACGCTTATTTAGATGCAAGAAGTGTAGCATTTTATAGAATATTTTTCATCTTTATAATAAATAATAATTTCATTTAAAGTTTGTACCAACTGAGACTGGCCTAAAAACCCAATCAAGGAAATAAAAAATGTAATCAAAAAGTAACATAAAACAATAGAGAAAAGAAGAGAGAAGAGAATAACCAGAACATGAAATTTATTGGTGCGAAAATTTATGAACTTATGTTTCGGTTATTATAACTTTTTCTTTCTCTCAACCCATATAACACAATTGTCTATAACTTGGCTGTTTTCTGTTCTTTGCACTTTATTTACAATTTTTACTGAAAGTTTATTGAGTTGCTGGGTGAGGAAAACATCCAGCGTAGGTAAAAAGAAAACGAAAAAATAAAAAAAATAATAAAACTTTTTTAAACGTTTCGATATCGAGACTGAACTCACGAATGGTATACAGAAGGAAATAAATTGTAATAAGAAAATGAAAAAATCGCAGTGAAAAATAGCAATATTTTTAAATAAATAAGCAAAAAGTCAATTTGGAAGAGAAATGTATATGCAACAAGAACAAAAAAAAAAAATAAAAAAAAAAAAAGGGAGATGAGATGAGTGGAAGTTATGCTTATCGTAACACACATAACCTTAACTCATTTTAGTGCAATCAATAATATTGATATTGGATATATGTATATGTGTATATATTCTATATATAAAAGATTTTAATTACCAAAGTACCGTAATGTATATGTTAAAGCATTCAGATATCGGACGATTTATACCTATTAGGCCAATTATCACCCCGAGCAATACTTAATGCCTTCGGCGATATTTTCGCACTCCTAGCTTATGTGCTACTCTTAACGATGGCACGATTGCACATATTGCGGTAAGATGCCGTAAGTTAGAGTAGACAAACTGCGTCAAATTAATGGCAATCACAGCCTACGTCAGTATCGAAATCAAGTTCCAAATCTTTCATACCAAGTATAGAATTATTTATGTATTGTATCGTGTGGGACGTTCGGGATTTACCTTGAAAGGTCAGATACCATTCCTAGCGTGATGGTTAGTAACTTGTATTTTAGTACAGATGTGACAGCACATATCGTATGAGGGAACAGTGTTTTTTCGTCCGCGAGTTCATTGCTCACTATCTCGAGTATTGCAACCTTAACGTTCTAGTTGAAAAAAGGGATAAAATTGATTCAGTTTGAAGGGAACTTTTTCATATGAAGTAATGCCGGACATTCGATTGAGAAAAATCTGCACTGAATTTTAATTCTTACATCATATGTTTGATTGTAAATTTATCTAAAGACACAGCGAAGAAGATACATTTCAAAATATTACCATTACACAGTACATGACCTTGCAGACAATCAACGAAGTATACAATCCCACATAAATGTTTCTTGTTTGTAGTATTTGATAGTGTGAAAATTCGATAATTTCGAAAGTGATTTCACGAAATCTCATCTCATTATCAAATGTTAAACCTGAATAAATTGTCTTTGAATCCTAATAGTTTTTATTTTCATATATGACCAATTACTTGTTAGATGTCCTCCGTACCTCTAACATAATGATCAGAAAGACTTGAGGAGTGATAAAAAGAACGTGGCTGCAGCGTGAGATGCTTTCGCCTGCGTGCAAGTGCTACGCCTTTTGTCGACTGAGCATTCATTATAGAGCTGCAATCAAGCCCCACTTGTAAATATGGTCCATGGCTATGAGGATTGACTCCGGGTATACCGACTTCAAAGTCGTACTCCTTAACTACGTAACTAAGCAATAGCCTTATGGTGAAAATGAAAAGTGACGGCCAAGTCGTTCTTTATGCTGCATTTTGTAATTCATTACTTTCCCTTCCTTTCATTTTACTTCGTTAAAGCCAAGCAATTTCAAATACTTCGCCTCCCTTGGCGAGGGCCGTTGTTTACCATTGCTCCTTCTCCGTAATGACTAATACGAAAAATTGGCATTTAAAGTATGTTTTATGTAACTACCCCATTAATACTTTTGATTATTCAAATATTTGAATAAAATTCCATTGGGAATCAGTGTATAACAATCATTACGTTCATTATCAGCATTCTCATCATTGGCAACATTCTGAACGTAATAATAATAAAAGTCATGGTGTAAATTCAATAAAATTCGATTACACGATTTCGCTGAACTGAATAATGTGCACGTATAAGGGGGACGTATTCGCCCCAGTCGATAATTGATTCTTTGTCTTCTGCTCTCTCTTAAGAGGCAGCAATAATCATTTAATATGCAAATTAATGGAATGGCAACAAAAAGAAACAGAAAAAATAAAAAAAAAAAAAAAATTGAACAAAATGTGAGGGCAAGAAATTGTACATTACATGAATCCTTAACAAAGTGTGCGTTTATGAAGCATAAAAAAAAGTCATTTATAGTAAAAGTCAAACGATAAATTCCGTTATGCTACGGTATTGTCTACAACATAGGTTCACTCGAAAACGAAAGCAAAAATCAAAAAAAGCAAAAAAAGAAAAAATAAAAGCAAAGTTAAAAACAAATTTTTTCAAAATTATTGTAAAGTAAGAGATTTCTGTTTTAAAACCATAACATGTAAGAGATTAAAGATAGAGCGGAGTCCGTCCGTCCGCTCCTAGTATCCTAGGAGTTGTTTACTTCTTCCGTCAAATAATTGAAAGTTTTGTTGGTTTCTACAAATGACTTCAAGCATAAGCAACTGTACGCTGTACCGGTTTAAATCAAATAAACCGAACTACGAAGAAAAACGCAAACAAGGAAAGATCGAAGCAAATAACAATGACAATTGAATTTCCAACACCTTACTTGCAACAACGATTGGTAACAATTTTCGTATGGGTTAGTTTCTGGACCAACCAAAAGCAAACATAACCCGTTCTGTTTCTGACGCTCTATTGTTCATTGTTGTGAAGTGTTATTATTGTTAATGTTGTTACGTTACGCTACTACTGAGGCCGACTTAAAACTGACTAAATTACGTTTCCGTTCTCTATTTTGCATGCAAAATGAAACCTTCTGCTGCTGAAGTTGGTTAACACACATATATGTATATTATATATATATACATATATATATATATATATATATACACATATATATATATATATATATCGTTACCCTTGCACATCCGCTATAGGTTTCTCTCATAAGATTACGCATATATATCTATATCTGTATATATATAAATATATATATATATATATGATAAACTGGTATATGTGTTTATGCATTACTCTCTTCTCTCGCACAATAGAACAACTGCACAATTGTCAAAGTCGAAAATTTAATTTCCTGTTTTCTGGTTTATTTCAATGTTTGCTTAACATTTGCTTCCCATTGAATTTGAAATTCAAAAGCAGTTTTTACTGCTGCTACAGCAGCTGCTG
Organism: Glossina austeni; assembly: GCA_000688735.1. Lineage (NCBI taxonomy): Eukaryota > Metazoa > Arthropoda > Insecta > Diptera > Glossinidae > Glossina > Glossina austeni. The sequence continues at coordinate 426,831 of KK502526.1, read as the reverse complement.
CCGCTGCTATCCCGTGTTACGCAAATGTATATATAAACTCAGCAGTACTCATTTGAATGGGCGCGCCTTAACAGCATATTGGTATTGGTCCGTGCGCTTTAGCGCTTCCAGTTCTTTAGCAGTTCCGTATGTGTTCGTTTTTAAATAAAACGTGTTGTGCAATTGTAAACCTTTATCAACTGTTATGTAACTCGCTTTAAGTAAGAGCGGTTGTGCGTATTAGAAGGAGCGTTCGTGTGTGTCACTTCCGGTTTTCTTTTGAAAGTTTTTGGCAAAAGGCGTAAATGGATTGTTGTTCACATAAGGCAACGTTTGCTCTATGTACACAAACACTTGAACACATATTTATTTAAATGCAGACACAGTAGAACCTTTATTAAGCAATAAAAAAAAAATAGTAGTACGGCACATGGCATTTATTTAAAGTAGATTTCTCTTAAAAATAATCGAAGCAAATTTTTTTAATACGATTTATTTTATTTTTTTTTTTTTAGAACTTTTGAAGATATAAACATTATTACAGTATTATAGCAGGCTGGTGTGGTCCAAATTTTATTAAATGGAAGGTATTAATATATTAGGTTGGGGAAAAAGAAATCCATTATTTTTCGGGTAGATGGCTGCACTGGTAGATTTCTCGTAAAGTAACGATCAAACAATTTCAGATTTATG
>KK502526.1:374907-425058 GCA_000688735.1 Glossina austeni | reverse complement strand
TTAATGATCATTAATATGTAAATCTTTGATCGTCTCAAGAGTTTTATTTCAAATCTAAAGAAGACTTTATCTTATCTTTTTTATTTTATTGTGAGCTTCCATGACAGTTTAAAGCAAATTATTATTTTTTTAAATTTACATTAGAACTTATAAAGGTATCTCAACAATAGATGTTTTTGTCCATACCAAGCTTGCGGGGTAAGGGCATATTAATCAATTAAATACTTATGACGTCATGAAGAAAGTGCAAAAGTTTGTATTGTAACGATCCGTCCCTGTCGGTTCTCCTCATAAAATTTTATAACAATGGATTTTGAAATGTGTGTATGTCATTCCGCCAAGTTATTTGATTGCTATCTAATTTCATGTCGCACATACACTCTGTGTATGACAAGCACACTAGTCATCGCTAAAATTTTTGCGACGCAGTTCAAAAGCACAGCTAACTAGTTAAGCTGTATGCAATGTTCAGAAGGATTTGGGATAGAACCACCTATTATGTCCCTCTGTCCGGGTTGGTTTTTTGTTTTCAAACTGTTTGCTGCCATTTTTTGGGATATTTTGATAAAATTTGCCACACTGCCGTGTCTTGGACCAAGAACGCACAACGTTAAAAATGATTCGGATCGGATCGCGTTTTCGCCCTTTGTTTTATTTTGAAAAGTCGATATATGAATAAGGTGTTGTAGGCTATTTAATGGTGAAACCTGGATGTAATCATGTAAGGATACGAAAAATCGTTTCTTATCAGTGCAACATGGAAGTGTGTGAACGCATAAATAGAGGAAAAAAAATCTTAGGCGATTGCGTTGTCAGGCTCAACAAAATGTCTGCTATGAGATTGTTTCACTGTTTGCACATACTTATGCATCACACGTACATTCGTATGTGTAGACATGCATACCTACGTGTACATTGAAGAATAATTTTCTAGCTGCGTTTGCTTTGCATGTTCTGAAAACATAACAAGTAAGAAAATCATATTTGGCTTTGGCCAAATCTTTTGTACCCAGCACCTCTTTCTTAAAACAAATATAGAAAAAGAAAGAGATTTTTGATTTTCGACAAGATTATGTGGGTGTGGCTGATTTTTTTTCATTTTTCTGTAGAGTTTATGGTCTCATGCTCGGAAATTGATTATAAGTAACACGTGAAAAAATCAATTTTTTTTACTTTTGTTTTCAAAAACGGGGACGGCCTCAGTTTACGTTGGAATGCGGTCGTGTCTTTCGACCGGTTTGGCTCAGAAAGTCTTATGCTTTTGCCAGATTTTAAATTGAAACTTTGATTTTTCCGACCAGGTGTTTGTCTACCACAACGAACGGACGCACAGACATGTCTAGATTGGTTTCAAATTTGGTTCTCTGTAGGGTCTCTGAAGTTTGTTTGTCGATATTACAAACGTTCTGACGAAGTGAATATACTACTATCTTTACGTAGTGGGTATAGGCACTCTATTAAAAATGAAGATAATGGTTGTACGGTTTTACTTAGTTTTAACATTTGATCTAAAGCGTGAAAGCAGAACTTATGCTTTCTCTAAGAACATTGAAGTGCTAGTGGATTATCATTTTAAAGTATGGATTGCTTTTTATGCAACTTAAGTGAAATAACGATTTCGTTGGTACTGAATACTTGACTGCAACTAAGTTCAATGAAAATTGTTCTGATTTGAAGGTAAGCGCTTTGTTACGAAAATCCCACATTTGCTAATTGGAGTTTGCATGAAAACTAATCGATTTTCTACCAAAACATTTAGCGGGAAAATATTACGATGAAGTTAGGTACTGGCAGCCTGATTGTAAAACCGAATAGAAGCAGAATATTTGCGGAACGCAGTCATTCGAGTCAAGAGAATTGAATTGCAGCGTTGCAAATACAAAATTTCTGTAAATAGTCTATAAAGAGATCTCCTAAGAATTGTAAACAAAATCTACGTTATCCTAACGAGTACGAATATGATTACAAGAGATGTGGAATATAACGTTACAATATTACATTTTACAAAAATGCTTAATAATCAGAAAACACATGCTTCCTTACGACCAGCTAAAAAAACCAAAAACTTGATCAAAAGCCAAACCAGTGCTTATTAGGAAGGATTGAAACATGAAAATGTTATTTCAATCATAGAGGAAAACAAAAACAGTAATGCTGTTATTATTAGAGAAGAGTATTAACGAATAAAATTTGGGCCCTCTCCCATATAAGAGCTCTCACGAAGAGTCCGCTTTTACAGGGGAAAAAAAAATGTATAGTATTTTATAACGATAATAAAGGAACGATATATATATATATATATATATAATATATATATAACGATAATAAAACAAGAATTTTATTATGTGAAATTATTTAGGATACTTGGAGATCTGTCTTGCCTGAGTATCATATTTTTAATAGTTTTTATATAAATTTCAGAAGACTAACCTTTTTTTTGCTAAGTGATTTTATTGTCAGTAAATCTTAGTTTTTAAAGCTCCTATTAATTCTTCTTTCAACACATCAGTCAAAAAGTCTTCCGTCTGAAATGTGAAGTTGCGCGAGACAACTCACTACCTTAGGTATAAAAGAAAGCTGTGTATTTATTATTTTCCATGAATACATGTCCATGGGAAAGCCGTGTTCGAAGTGATTGCGACCTTTGTTCATCTTTAATGATGATGTGTTGATGACTCAAAGCGCTGATTGGCGCTGTTTAGAAGAAATAAAAAATAATTTTTTATTCGACTTGTGGGAATATATGAAAGATTGGCTCAATCTTGCCAATCATAGTTAAATTGGCCATTAATCGACTCGACAGCAAAAGGACGAAAGCCATCTAAAGCGATCAAAAAAGTAGCATCACTTCTTCACTACTGTAACTTATCAACTATAACTTCGGAATGTGATAAGACTTAAACCGTATCATTTGAAGGTTAGTCCGATCCAGAAATCATACGGTTTCATCAACACTATTGCCATGTATACGTCGGACTGGGGGGCTTATTAAGTGATGTGATAATTTTTAACATAAAATCACATTCAGGGCAGTTTAAAAGAGTATAGGGTAACGATTTCTTTAGAAAAGTATTCACAATAACTGTACTTTTCTTATTAAATGTAAACCTATTATTCGGACAAAGGTAAGAATAAATAAAAACTTTTCATATCTTGAAAAGAGATCGTCCTTCGATAGGTTCCTTTACTACTAATGCTAGAATTGTTTTGCTCTGATGATCATTAAGTTCGAAACAGTAGTTTTTTTGGATAGCAGCAAACGGAAGTAACTGTTGCCAATTTAATGCAAGTAACAGACAAGACAAGATGTTTTGAAATATATTCGCAAATTTCGATATCTCTTCGCTAAATACAAACATTTTAACAACGCTTTTTCAATGTTAAAGCTCGTAAAGCAATTTTATTGCATGTACTTCCGTTGCTAATTAAAACAAAACTTGAATACGAAAACCCTTTTGGACAATTAAAAATAAACAAAAACACGAAAAATAATACAAATTAAAATCACTTCATAACATTAGATGTGTGACATAATGAATAGAGAAACAGATTGCGAAAGACAAAAGACTATTTCAAGCGATAAAAACAACAAAACAAACAAAACGATTTCAAAAAGAACAATACTGAGAAAATGGAGTCAATTGTTTTTTTCTTTCTTTTTGTTTTTTTTGTTTTGCTTGATGTGTAAATTTTATGAAATAATTATCAAAAATACAAGAGCGAAAAAAATTTTGTAAAACAATGGCAATTAACAAAGGACAAAAGGATCAAGCAAATACAAAGCTCAGGCTATAAGAATGTCTTATCAAAAATAATAAAAATCCACAATGACTGAATGGTTGAGTCTTCATAGCACTAAAATTAAAAGCAGTAATAAAAAAGCAATTGTTTGTCAGGAACATTAACCTATAAAGGCAAAGTAAAGTAAAAAAAGACAAAAAAAAAAAAAACAAAATGAATTACATTCGATTTAGACCGAATTTTTTGGTGCCCACACTATCCTTGGATTTGATGCAATCAAAATTGTATGCAAGTACAAATGTATTCGTGTACTCAACCAGCATTGCTTTAATTGATCTGAGAATTTGTCATCAAATGCCATCACCGGTTCTATGAGTGTAATACTTGGTGCCAACAAAGAATTGGATGTTTGGAAAACATAACAAAACAGAAAAAAGGCTCAATAATGATAATAAAAATGATGGCGAGAAAAAGTTAAGCATTCGCGAGTATATTTCTAATAGTTATGCGCCTCATCATTAGCGATGATACAAATGTTTCGGATTGGTTTAGCCTTGACAGCCTTCCTGCCCGTTTCTTCAGTCATCGTACGCCGTATATACTCCTTTATCGAAAGTGTAAAACCAAGGTTTTGGCCTGCCTTTCGCACGATATTCGTTCGACTGTTTGGTTATTTTCGGGTTGTACGTATAGATAGAACTCCGCAATCTCCCGCAATAATCCGTTTGACGACCGATTGATTGTCAGAAACCATCTTCTCGCAGATTTTAACGCCACCCTCTTTTTTCAAAGACATTGAGTGGGTTCGGTACCATTCGACATGTGAGGCGTTTCAGGCCCCAAATATCTTTTAAAGTGTGTGATCTTTTTGAAATGCCAACTTTCGCAGCAAGATTTCTAATTGTTCCTTGACGTGGCCTTCTTCAGTAGAAAATCGGAAAAAACACCTTTTCTGTTGTAAAAAATCAAGCGCAACTGAAGCACTGATGACATTTACGACATGAAATTTGGCCCAGATTTCTGTTACAGCGTAATGTAAAAAAGAGGTTAATCGTATTTGAACACTGAACGCTTTACTAAACAAACATTGGCTCTTTACACTTAGTATACCTATGGATCAATTTAGATTTAGTTCAGATTTAAAATTGTTCTAAACTTAAATAGGAAATAAAATACCGAACTTAAGTTTGAAACATGCACCGATGATAAAAAATTATTCGAAGGCTCAAGTCTTAAAGCAATGGCGTCTGAGGCTATCGGTTTTATTGAGATATCTATCGCACTTGAGATTTGAATCTACAACAACTGAGTTGTTAGTCGACATTTTTACTCTCTCTCTCTCTCTCTGGGCCAGTCAAGGAAAAAAAAAAAAATTTATTACGACAATCGTATTTGTAAAAATATTTACTGGCGCGAATTCGAACTATCGTGTGCTTCTTCGCAGGTAGTCCGTCCCTTTGCGTATTTAATAATTTAGCGGTATAGGAGACATAAACGTAAGTAAAGAGTGAAATCGTGTTTTATATTTAAAAAAAATCCTAAAATACCTTTTTTTTGGTACTATTTACTACTAGCTGTGTCTGTTAATTGGGAGAAAAATTACAATATGCAAAGTGCATTACAAAAATGTGTAGAGAATTAATATAATTGAAGTTTTTTGATGTGCTGGGTTTGAATTACTTCTCTAAACTTTCTCCTTATTAACTCTGTATCTTAAGTATATTAGCAGAGCATAAATGGGGGATTTTTGTGGTGACGAAGCCTGATCATAGCAGCGAAATTAAGTTTTCCTAATAGCTTTCGGCGTCCTTCAAAACTTATCATATATGTCAGGAAGTTATTATTGCAGTCTTTTAATGTTTGTGTGATACATACATATAACTGAGCATAACTACAATTAGTTGCAAACAACAGATTTTTTCTGTTTATGATCCCAATTAAAGGCTTGGTTTCTTCAGATTTTTAATTTCAATACTTATTTTATTTTTATTTACTTGGCGAAGACATTTTTACCAAAGATAAAAACTTAAAAGATGTGAGTTATCTTCTCTTCGGTAAATATTTGATCTTAGTACGTCAATATATATAACAAATCTGGCATCATTCTTTCAAATGAAATGATCCCGCACTTTGCCTCACCTGCGTGGAAAATTAACATCATTGACATTACAAATGAAATGATAAACTGAAGACACTGTTCGACGATAAGAAGGTAAGCAAGAAATGCTTAAATGAATTAAATTTACAGTTCAGTGAATATCACGGAACCGAAGTTAAAAGCGAAACAGAAAAATTTTTTCAATCTTAGAAAATTTAAACAATTTAAGCATTTTTAAAATACTGGACAAAACAATTAAAGAAAGTTATGAGATTTTTTTTTTGGAGGACAAATCATCAAGGGCCATCAAGCACTTTTCTACTTCGTTCTCTCTCCCTCTCTAAGAAAAAGAGGATTTTAATTCGCTCCAAAAAAAAAAGAAAAAAAATAAAAAAAATAAATAAATAAAATAAAAATAAAAAGATCAAGTCTTTAGTAAAAGTCGGAATAGTAAAATAAACAAATCATACATTTTGTTGTCGTTTTTGTTTTTATGAATGGTAATTGTTGGCCAACAACGATGCGTTTTAGTTGCCAAAATCTGCATTAGATTTATTCAGTTTTGTTCAGTTTTGTTATTCAAATAGCTATCATAGTGTGCACAATATATACATACAAACATTTTTAATAGTACACTCACATACATATAAATATAATGTAAACAATGCTGCATTTACTGCTAGTATTGTTGTCAAACAATTGTAGTTCATCGCCATCCTCATCATCATACACGTCATGATTTTCTTACGTTTGTTTGCTTTCTTACTTCTGCCAGAGACTGAATGTTCCCATATTGAGATGAAAGCAATTTTTTTTTTATATTTATATTTTCTTTTTTCCCAACGTACGTATATGTAAGCTTATTGAATATGCTTTTATACAGTAACGAGCTTGATGCTGATGATGACGGTCGTTCTTTTCGTTTCTCTTTTATTTTCAAAAATACTATGGCTTACAGGTTTGTTTTTGTTTTTGCTCTTTTTCTTTCTCTTTTGGCAATAGTCCTTAGCAAATGTGTGCAATCAAGCAATAGCGGCAGAAACAGCAGCAGCACCAGCAGCAGCCGCAGCAGTAGTAGTAGTAGTAGTAGTAGTACCAGTATTAGTACAACAACAGTTTAAAGTAAAGAAAAACAACTGCAACCAGTCAGCCAGCCAACTTTATACCTATGTGCACATATAAATATGTATGTATGTCATATTGGCATTTCAGGGATATCAGTAAAGAGTTGATGCCAACAAATTGCTCTTCTAATACCGGGTCCTTAAAGAGTAGTCATCGAAAACATATTCTACGAAAAGGTAGATTTGGCAGCATTATCTATAAACAAAGCTTGTTTTCCTTAAATACGTGCACATACATACACGCATTATGGTTACTTAGCAAAAGTGTTTGTAGAGATTTTAAATCTGCACAAATTTATACGTTTTTAGGCATTGCAAGCAATTTAAACCTAATACAGAAATTGCTTCCAATTTTTGAATTTTTCTCTTTTCTACACAGATTTAATTGCGATGGCAACAACCTTTCCTCATGTACTTATAAAGTAAAAAAGAGAAAAAAAAAAAAGAAGAAAAAAGTAGGACTAAAACTAATTTAACGAGTCGGTAAAAATTTGCCAAAGCATTTTGCGTTGAATGTACAGAAAGAATTTTTGTCGTTTTGGTTTTTTTTCGTTTTGTTTTTTTTTTTTTGACGCCATTAAGTCGTAATTCGAGTGAATTGACCTTTACTAGTTTACATACATTTGTCATCCGCCTGTGCCAAATGTCTGGTAAAAGTAATTTAAATTAGAATAGCATATGAAAATTTTACTCTACTCTTTAATGAATATCGATGGAAAACTTGCCTTCCGATGCTAAGGTGTCATTATGTGATTTTTAATTTACAGAAAAAAACTTTTAAAAATATCTTAAGCTTCAGTATATAAAAAAAATAAAGATGATTTTCAATCGTTTGTGCCTAACAAATTCAAGTTAAATTAAACTCAACCATTTAAAGTCGTCCGAAATTTTGTTATCATAAAAAGAAAAAGAAGAATGCAAGCGCATCAGTACTAAACGCTATAGGCTATTCTCTATACGAAAGCGACGTTAAATTACTTTGCTTTCGTTGATTGTTTGCTGCTCTAATGCAGCTTTTGATATTTTTTTTTTTCCGCCTATATTTTTTCCTACACTTTATTGTCAACAGCAGATGTTGGATTGGATATATGCAAACATAGATAGATTTTTCCGACTCCTAAATAATGCAGCAACGTAAGCATTTTTACTTGTTATGTATTTTCAAAATAAATCAATATCGTGTTTAAAAGTGCATTTTAATGCACAGGAAAAGCATACATATCTAGATTTCTTAACATTTGTGATTATATGCAAACTTCTGCATTACAAGGCTAGCACCGTTGCTCCGGAAAATTTTTTCCAAAAAGCATATAATTTAAATTTTGCTCTCGGTTTCAGTCATTCAGGGGATGTCCTCTGTGCACGTAACAGGCTGACGATCAGAGAGAATTGTGGAAGAAGAGAGCGATTCGGAGTTTGGATGGATAAGTGCTGAGCGTTCACTATAGCTACAAGCAAATGTGATCAAACTGCGCTCAGATTTGCAGTCACGAACTCCTTACTAGGTAGTCGCACCTTCTTTTTACTTAATTTAAAAATTCCACTCAACTTTTTATATCGAAAAGATAAAAGAATTGACAGAAGAAAGGTCTGCATGAAAAGACTAGGATCGAGTGATGTCTTTTGGCAGAATTGAAAGCAACTGATGAAGTGTGAAAGTTGACAGTTAATGTGATCATAAATTGAGAAAATAATCGCTTACCTAGAAAGCAAAAACCAGAGGCTGTAAAGAAGAAAAGGATGTTCATCTGAAGAATATCGAGTTTCTGTAAGTTTGTTATTCCGAGTACTTAAGCTCACAATGTCAATAAAAAGAAAAAAAAGAATATTTGTTTGAAACTTGTGCGACGAAAAGATGATTCCAGTCAAAGCGCAATCGCACATTCAAAATCTCATCTTTCCAGGATATTAGAGATGTCAACTTAAAAAAAAAAAAAAAAAAAAAAAACTAAAGATTTATTCCAATATCTGTCATAAGGCTCCGGTCTGACACATAGATAGCAATACTGTTCACGCACCCCTTTGATTTGTGCTTAGCATCAACCTTCAAGAGATACGTGCCAAATTTCATGACATCCTGACAATTAGTTTACAGATTGCACTGGTTTTAGTGACGGTGGCATTGTAATTTTCAAAATAATGCAAAATTCTGAATTTCATGTATTGAGTAAACTTTACTTTTTGATCAGAAGAAATACCGTTCACATCAGCAATGGCCTGAAGGATGTTACGGCGACTCATGTCTAACTAAAAAAAAAAAAAAAATTGATGCGTCATTTAGCAATTTTAAACAAAGTCGTATGGACACCGATAACGTTTAACGTTTTGGTCGCCCCAATTCGCCAGTTGTTCCAGAAAACATGCAAAAGGTGCACAAAATCACTCTAAAAGCCCGAAAAGTGAGCTTATGTAAGACACTTTAAAGATATCAGAAAACAGTGTATCTACTATTACGCATGAACATTTGCCGAAGTGAAAGCTTCAGTCAAAGTGAGTGCTCACTTTTCACACAACGTGGTGATGATTTGGAGCGCCGTGTGCCATTGTTGAGGTAAAATTAAAAACATATTTTTATGCAATACTTGACCACAGATGCGACATAGATTCAACATAACATGGCTGGGTCAAATCGGCAGTCAGCCGAGTGAACGGCAACGGGCCAAAGCCGTCCAAAATGACCAAAAAAGTAGTGTCGCTAACACACCAATAACTTGTCAACTTATCATCGAAATTTCATAAAATTTCTGCAAGTCCTCTTTGAAGGCTAATACCACCTAATAATCATATGGGTCTGTCGACATTGTTGGCACTTATGCGCCAGATCGGAAACTTATTGAGTAATTGTCCATACAGATACAATATATTATTACACTTTATGACATACATTATATCTTGAATATTATTGTAAGAGAATCACACATGAAAGCATTAGTCAATGTGTCCCAGTATTTCTTCAAAAGCATTCAGCCTTCGAAACAACTTTTCGCAATTTAAAGATCAAGGCTGAAAGTCATGGAACTAGATTATAATTTTTTGGAGATAAGCCTTTCAAAACACATCACTGCGGCTGGTGATAAAAAAAAATCAGATAAATCCTTTTCTACTAAGTATTATTCTATAGCGATTAGTGGGATCGCAATCAAATACTTAACAAGGAAATGCTTTACAAATCCGAATGGCTAAAGCCACAGTCATAGCTAATTAGCTCCTAAAGTATATAATAAAACTGATGTGTAGAGAGTACATTTTTTAACTAATTTAAACGAAGATAATTTTGATATTAAATTTTTGTGGCACAAACAAAATCTATGCTACCATTGTATTGCTGGCATATTAATAAAGAAGCGCTTATGTAGATCGTTAATTAGTAAAATAATGTGATGAAAATTAGTATAAATTAAGCCATTTGAATATAACCCATGTCGGAAGTGCACATAAGGAGTGTCAGTTGTGTAAATAGTACAATTAATAAAACTAATGCAACCGGTGCATAATTGGTGTAAGCGATATAATTGGTATAAGCGCTGGCTATGGAAAACAATGAAAAAGAGTGAAAATATTATTTTTATAGCCCTCGTTGAAAGCTGGGCGATGCACTACACTTACACTTCTACTATTCATTGTGGTAATCGGAAATTGCTTCAAATTCCAGCGTAGTATTACATAAGACGACTTATTTTCATAGCAGTCTGTGTGTCCGCGCTTTTTAGTCGTCTATACATGGAGCTGCGTCGAAAGCAACAATTGACATAAGAATATGAAGTTCAAGGTATGCGTTTTTAGTTAAAAAAAAAAAACAAAATTTTGTTCTTACTCTACATCATGATTGGTAATTAAATATTTCAACTTTATATTCAATTTATTTATTTTATTTATTTATTTTATTCCTTTGCTAAGCAAACCAACCGAATACCAAAAGTAGTATACTTTCCCGATGAAAGCTCATTAGCTTTTTATTTTCTGTTCAGTAAGTTTTTTCGAATAAAAAAGAAAGCAAGAAAAATAAAAAAAAAGTAATAATAAATTGACATTATTTCTGCCGGTCTTGCGAGTCTACTTAATCACAATTTGAAGTAGCTCAGTATTCTTTAAAAATTTATGGGATTTTTTTTTTTTTTGTTTTTTTGTACGTTATGCTACGCTTACGTCAAGACCAACGCAAAAGCATCATTAATTTCAAGGCAAATGCTTACAGCCGGTTCTTAAGCAACAGCTTCGAACATTTCGGCAACGTAAGTAACGAAAAAAGGAAAATCAAGAGCAAAAAAAAAATAAAAAAAAAAATAAAACGAAATCATACTCAATTTATATTTTCTTACCTTATTTTTATATCTAAGGAGGAAACAAGAATGTCCGCAGTAATGTTTGCTTACATTGCTTACGCAGTAACTTTGTATTATATATATACGAGTATTTTGAATAAGAAAGAAGAAGAAATGATTTCAATCAGGCAAATGACACATAATTCACTTTGCACATTTTTCAACTGATTTAAGCTTTTCTAACTTTAGTTAATGCGACTTTCATGTCTCTCTATTAGAAAAAGGGCAAATAAAGAGAGAGAAAAAAAAAATAAAATAAGAAATACCGGTAATAGTGTACATAAGTATACTTAGTATTGATTACTGGCCAATAAAACATTTTGACAAGCAATTCGTACCTTTTCCGCCATATCACCGTAAACAACCGCAAAATCTTAATGTTCAATCTTCCTAACTGAGAACAAAGAACTAAGTAAGAAAGAAAGAAAAAGAAAAAAAAACCAAAAAAAAAAAAAAAAAAAAAAAAAAAAAAAAAAAAAAAAAAAAAAAAACGAAGAACGCCAAACATTTTGCTTGGCGTGTCGTTATTGGCAGCTCAAGATAGTTTAATGGTACAAAACCCATAAATAAGAAAGCTTACTATCTAAAGAAATATATTATGTAGGTCCACAAGAAATGTTTCCTAAAAGAAAAAGCCTCGAGTGCACTTGCATAGTAAAAATTGGAAAACAAAGCATAAAATTTACGGAATCTTGTCCTCAGCGTATAAGGAATTTTCTTCTCTTTTTTTGGAGCGGGGGAAAATAAATTTTAAGGATCTTTATCTGGGTACCATTTACGCGCTAAAGATAAACCAATTTAATATATACCTATATATACACATACATATGTACATTCATGTATGTGTGTGTATGCATTTATCTCTTCGATATTTATCTCAATATCTACTTCACAAGTAAGTTTCAATTTGTTCTTGCATCTGCATGCACATGTATGTAGCTGTTGAAAATTAAATTGCTTTTTAAGTGCAATAAAATGTTTTTTATGGAATTTTACTTCCAATATAAAAATGTGTTTATTTTCTAACAAAATGCTCCATTTTGCAAATTTTCCAAAATAAATAATACGATTTCGTTTTATTGGTTTTTTTTTTCTTTTTTCTTTTTTCTATTTTTTTTTTTTTTTTCTGCGTTTACGTTACATTGAGTAAGAAGCATGCACTCGTACTATACGAGTACATAAATACACAATTTTTAGTTTTTCTTGCCTCTTTAATATATAATATTGCTTGGATGGTTATTCATGACTCTATTGCGTTTTCTCAATCTGTGTCCTTTTCATATTCCATGCAAGTTTATTTATTTTAATATTTCGTTTGCAACATTCTTCGCTTTCAAGAGATATTGCCAATGATGGCACTCGACTTAGTCATCTCCTCTATACCATCAATTTATGCTTCTGTTCACTTATTGGGGAAATTCTAAAAGTCTTACAAGTTAAGATGATATGGCGAAATTTTGTTACATATAAGACATGTAGTCGACTTGTGGCAAAGTCAACTAGAAATGAGTTGAGTCCGTTTCGGTAGATGCTCACTGCAGTAACTCAAACAGCAGGATATTTCAAAATAATTCTCTTAAAAGCTTCGGTGGCTAAACTAAATCATAGATTTCTTTAGGACGACAGTAGACTTCCTGTGGTTATGCTCGTCTGACGTAGGCGGAGATTCCTACTTTACAGTAAAAATGAGCAAAGCATCGCTTCCATCGCTCTCTTGCTTTTGCCACTTTTACAATTTGTAGTAAATTGACTGAGCTTAACATCTCACATCGCGGAGGAATGTTCAAGGCTATCAAGATATATGCCGATCAGAGTACCGTAACGGTTCACTGATCTATAGAAAAAGATTAAGATGGATGCTTATACAACAACAACGCGCGAATATTGATCCAAGTGAGAAAAATTAAAAATTAAATTCAAACTTAAGATGAGGTTTCAAGGCTTTTCTGTTCATAGTTGATAGCTTTTCATAGGAGAAATAGAAAAATGAATGCCTTTTCATATAGTATCTTATACTGAGGTGTGATTTCATGTATTAGACCATCGCTTGATGTAAATGCTACTCCGATATTCCTCCAAAAAATGGCTACATGAGACGAAAGACTAGCAATCGCGCGAATCCGTCCGAACTTTCGCTAAGGAATTTTGAATTTCTTTTTATTAAAAAAATTTATAAATTTAAAAGTTTAACTTAAATTGTTTCCATTCATCTGATTTTCTTTTTGCAGGATGGGTTCCTTTTGCTGAAGTAAAATTCTAACGATTTCATAACATTATCACTGAGATATTGGATATCCAAGATTCGACTCTTAAGAATATTACAATTTTTTTTTACTTGTTGTTATTACATTTTTTTTTTCTTTCTTTTTCCTGCTTTTGGCAACGCATCTTACATATGAAAATATAGTTTCGATGCATAGCATATATTTCATAGATCGTTGTGCGTCTATATGTAAGACCGTAAATTTTGTGTCAGCGCCAAATCAATTTGCATTTCAAAATTAATTTTTTTTGTTATTACAAATTCATACATGTGCACACCGTATATGTGTGCATAGTGTGTGCGAGTATCAACGTATTGCTTTATTAGATAGGTTTGTCGTGAAAGAGTAATGTGTACCTAGAACATCCATATCGATACGGACGTCGTAGTTAGTTGTAAAGGGTGAAAAAGAGTGTATGCCATAAGTAGATTATTATCCGCTTAAAGTTTTAAATTAATTTAAAGGTTTGATAGAATTTTCAATTTATGCATATAGATATATATACATATATATATATATATATATATATATATATATCTTCTTTTTTTTTTCGTATTTAAAAAAAAAATGATGGGTTGAAAGGGGAAAATAAAAGCTTTAAAATTTCTTGTTAAACGAAAACATTCAGTAAAGCAATGTGCTAAGAAATATGTGAGAACCGAAAGCGAGCAAGTACTAAGTAAGAAAATTTCAAATAATTCGGGCTATATCCTCTTTGAAAGGTTATGGCGTGTTCTTACCAAAGTTCACGCCCCTTTTTTATTGTTTTTTTTTTTTTGGTATTTTTCCAGCAATCATCGTAGAACTTTTCTGAACGAAACCTAACTGATTTTCATAGTCTGCGTGCAAAATCAGGTTTACACTATTGAGGGATGCCTCCTAACAACCGATTCAAATAATTACTATCGAAAAGAGAACAAACGCACTGTTATGAAGTATCAAAGTTAAGCAATCATCGCGTGATAAAATCGTCAATTAGTTAATCGGTGATCAGCGAGCCGAAAATTAGAACGCGAATCGTATAATATTCGTTTGTCAAATGGCATAAAATAAAACTAAAGTTCGCTTTCTGCAATCAATACGCATATGTTCAGGTTTAGTAATATTTACGATACGTAAAGTTAATTGGAGTTCATAGTAAGATCCCCTAACGAGTGGGTCCGATTCGCTCAAACTCTTCCGGCTTAACACACAACTAAATACGCGATAAAGAAAGTTGGTGATTAAACGTACGCTGAGGACCATTTTATAAGAAGAACATTTTATATTTTAATTCATACTTCCATTGTTTTACGATGGATTTAAGTAGGCTGGGGGCTGAAGAACATTTTACGTTTTAACTCACACCTCCTAAAATTTCACAGTTAAACTTAAATATAAAATCTTTGCATAACTCTTGCCAACAGTGGCATGACGATGCTGAAGCAGTTCCGCACAAACAAAATTAGATCTGTTGTCCGAACCAGACGATCTCCGATTTTGTTGTTCTTGCATGCGCTACCAATGATGACGTTGACATATTTTTATGCTTTGTTAACTTTTCTTACATATATATCACTATGTAAATATTACACGCACAGACTCCTCTTTTATAATTGCGCTAAGGACCGGCATGGAATGTGGGGGACTTATTACATTTGAAGCAAGTCAGCTGATGAATAGCTGAGTTCAATAACCGATTAGGAAAGCTAATCACATTCACACAGAGGTATAAAGGAGAAGACGAGTACACTTGCTCTTTCTTCTGGACCAAAGTCTTCATCAGTTCATAAACGTTGATTAAAAGAAAATTATCCGTTGGGGTCCGCATAGGAAAGCTGCACAGGAGCGCAGGCAGATAACCGTCTTGATAGAAGACAACGTATTTGACTTTCCACAAAAGGTTTACGTAAGAAAATGCACGGCTTAATTCCTAGGGAGAAGAACCAACAGACTGCAAGAAGATGGGACTCCATCTTCCATTGATTCCTATAGAATTTGAATCGTATTGTCGACGGACATAAGATGAGTAAAACTTGAATTTGTTAGCTTACGCTGAGTTGTGGCCTAATTTATAGGAATGTTGTTAATTAAATTTTTATTATTGTTATTGATCTATTGATTGAAGTTTTTATCAAGTACCCAAAGGACAGCAGCTACTAAGAACATGCCAACATTAAAATTCTTTCGGTAGAGGAAACATTTCAATCTTCACAATATTATTCGCTTGTATCCAGAGGTATAAGAATTCTAAACGAATCGTTTTTTATTGTTATATGAAAAAATGTTTAAATTACATATAACGGTAACATGGGGAAATCATTTGTATTGATAAGAATTTAGAAGCAATGCCAGGGCAAGACTGGCACAAAATATAAATCAAAACTAAAATAAACAATAACGAAGACTAGCGACAATAATCGAAGTAACATGATACAGATAAGCACTAAACTTTGGGTCAGTGGCAATAAAAATCTAGACCACAACATACTGACATATGGAAAACGATAATAATACAAATCGTGTTTGGCAACTGTAATGTTAAACTAAACGAAAACAAAACCGAAAAAAAAAAAAGCAACAAATTTTTTTTTCCTTTTTTACACAACCAGCACTTCTAACATATATTTTCCTAGTTAATGTATAGTTGCGATATATTCTTCTATTGGTTCTGTTGTTGCGACTGCTGCTTAGTTTGCGATATGTAATAGTATTCATCGAAAACGAGAAAAATGCCATTGCATGGGGGAAATTTCATTTTTTTTTTTTTTCCTTTTGCATTATTGCACCCAAGCAAAGCATACAATGGTGTCAGTATATTGATATTTGCAACCACACAATCGTAAACGATAAACCTAAAAAATCAATTTTATATATATAACGATATAAGTGTATTTGTTTGCTCTGAAGAAATATTCATGTGAGAATGGTTGACAATGTTATCCTAAGGCCAACAACGACAACAACAACAACAACAACAAGGCTAGTAATAGTAATTCACACACAATTCTTAAATGTGTTCATGTGTTCTTTTATTTTCTCCCTTTTTCTTTTTTTTTTTTTTTTTTCTTTTTTGGGGTAAGTGTTGAATTGTGCAGAAATGTCAAATAAACAGGATAATAGCAATAAAGATGCTCCTTGACTCCTTTCACGCTTAGATTGTAGGGGTGTAAGTTATACAGTATGTGCATAAAAACGCATATACAAATAAAGCAAATGATCTTACGTTTTAAACGAATGAGTGAACAAACAAGTGCAATATTGCAATTTTTGCAATTTTTCTTGTTTTTATTCTCTTATTATAGAAGATTTGCGGTTACGCGTTAGTAACTGCCTTGCAATGCCATTTCATAACACACAATATGTTCGCAAACATAATAAAATTCAATAGGTTTTGTAAAATGAATTCGTAGGGCAATGCGTCAGTAACGAAAAGAAGAAAAAAAAAAAGTTTTCAAATATTTTACTTAACACACACAAAGTACAAATTAAATACGTTGACATTTTGTTGTCTGATGATTAATCGCTGCTTCTTTATTTAAAATACTATAGCTAAGGGAGCTAAGAATGATGCGAGCAATAGAAATCTTTGGAAAGTAATTACTTTAACTCTTTTCAACAACGATTTACCGCGGAAAAGTATGGGCAAGAAGTGCTGACAAATCATTTAAAAAAGTTCATCCTTAACCACTTTCTCCCAACATCGCACAAATCATCATTTATTTAAACTAATAACCTCAGTAAAACCAAAGTCAGCATAAGCATCGTTATGAAACCGCTTCAATTTATGATAGTTCTTGTAAGGAAAACTTTGGTTGAGTTGTCCTTCGCTTGCTTGTCAGCTTTGCTGATATCGTTATGAAAAGTAAGTATATTCTGTGAATGTAGAAAATACTGGAATATTTTTATTGTTAGATTTGTTTCCCATACACCTCTTACTCGGCAGGCGTATTAAGTGAACCAAGTTTTTTTAACAACCAGAAACCTGCATCCACATATAAGGTACAACTATACCTATATCTACAATAATACCGATATATGCTTTTTCAGATTTAATAATAAAATCGCTGCGACCATATGCCTCTCTATTCTTCCGCTTATCCACATGGCTATTATTCGACATTTTAAAGACACAAGATTCAAATTTGTCACTTATTTTCAGTCTTCTTTTCCTTGAAGTCCATTGACCAAATTGGAAAACTAATGCAGTTCACTCATAACCCTTTTTTTTAATTACACTGACGGAATAGAAAAAAAAGATGCACAACTAGCAACTAGCAAAGATATTCATTTGAAGATTGCTAAAAATTTTCCTAAGAATTAGGTCACTCAGTAGAGAACGATCGCAGAAAAAAAACCGTAGAAAAAAAATCTTCAAAACCTCCATAAATGGTTATAACAAATAATTTTTCTCAGCATATGGAAGAAAATTTTCTTTATGCCTTAGAGAGGGAGATGGCATGAAAATGATAGATAACTAATCTGAAATATTTTAAAAGGTTTTAAGCTCGCATTTTAAAGATGAAAAATTTTTCGAAATGGACGTGATTCAATACTGCTCGGTGTATCCCTAAAACGACCATTTACTTCGAGTGAATTAAATCGAGACCATTTTCACCACTTGAAGATATTAGAGTTTTTTTTTTTTTTTTTTTTTTTTTGAGGTCGACTTTTAATATTGCGGCGAACGTAGCTACAGCGAAGCGAATCTCGGAACATATTCATATATCACGTAAAAAAAATCCGCAGATAATAAATCGTACAAAAAAAGTGTCATAAAATAAAACCATGAACAAGGAAGGCTTTCAGTCTACGGATTTCCAGTGCACCACCAGTTGAAAGGAATTCATTCCCAATGAACGTAAATCTCTCTTCTGTAAAGAAAGTAACGGTAGTGGGATTTTCATGATTCCCGCTTGGTACTCAATAGTAACTTCTTTGTTCTAGTCGAGATATGTAAGTCGAAATAAAAGTTGGTTTAATGCCAATATTCACCAGATTTTGCTTACAATTGTTGCTATAGCAAGCGCAAGTATTGCTTCGATTAACTATAACTCATGATGTTAACATTTCTCATGATTTCATTTCTATTGTGGTTTTTGAGATGACATGCCTTGCAATTTATCTTGATGCAAAGGCATCCAACGACGACGACGAACATGTGTAGGAGTTTTCGTGCAAAACTCAAGAACATCATCTACGCACGACATATTGGCGGCATTTTTTATACACTTCCTTTAGTTTCGTGTTAAGGTACGTTACCATTACGAATAGAATTTCTGTTCACACCCGAGAAGAGAGAGTAAAGAAAAAAGGAAAATTCTTAATTTGCGGGACTTTAGTCCTACCGCCATAAAATGACTGTGATTTCATAGGAAAAAGTCGTTGTAACAGAAACGCCGTTAAGCAGGATACCGGTTGTTGAAAATCATGGTTGCCTAACGATGTCGTTTTGATGCTAATTTTCATGTACATATGTCGACAGTTTTACTCTCATTTGACGGCTATTCTTTCGATGATCGTGTTCGGATGGCAATTCTAAATTTTCCCAATTTTCGTCCCTTCCAACTTAAAGTAGAATGAAGAGAAAAGACTGGGAACGTCGTTGTTAGTAGTACTGTCACCATCGAGTTAGTCATGTCGTTGCTCAAAGAGGTTATGTGCAAAGCAATGAGTTGAACTACGTCGTGTTATTTTGCAATAAGCAATCCATTGGAATTTAAGAATTACTGACATTATTTTTGGTGTGGAACTATAGTTTCCAAAACCATTAAAATATTGAAATGAAGAGTTTATAAATACACGGTTGAGTCCTTTATTGTTAGAAAGATAGCGACAGTTATGGTCCTAGGATGCTAAGCCCTCTTTATATTGAATGTATTTTTCATTTATATAAGCACAAACATCCTCAAGCCCGCTTTCTCAATTAAGGAAATGCAACCGAAACCAAAATAGATGTCGTTTCATTTAAAATTATGAAAGGATTCTTAATAAAATTTCATATTCTATGACCATAGCAACTGAGATAATTTCTATACTTCATATGTATACGTACATGCATATATTAGGTGTACTAATAAATTCTACCGATTTGTTAACAAAATTCAAGTTTATTTAAAATACAGTTGATACAAAGCTCAATACTCGAACTATTCATCGTTACTTATGCCCATTTGCTCAGGAATGCCGCCGCTTTGAATTTCAGGGCGAAATAGTCATCGAGTCATTTGCTCACATTCTTAACTTTACAGAGCTGCTGATCTCCTAAACATAATTGCATTAATCTGAACAAGTGGTAATCGAAAGGAGAATAAAAGCTGAGGAAAAGCAAAGCTGAAAATCGCTTTTCGACCACACCTATGCGAACCTATGCGAATATGCGTCATGATCAAAATTAAAATTTTTGGCATGAAATCTCGCAAACTACTTTTCAATTGTTTCATAGCTTACTGCATTTTAACCCTAACCCAACTTAATCGTTTCCGTAGCTTTAAATGCCTTTTTTCCAATTTAATCCAGTTAAAAAGAGAAAAGGAACACATTGCCATATATGACATCCATCCCTTTACCCTTCGATTTAGGCTTAGCAGCAGCCTGTAAACAACTTAAACTTACTTGAAACCGTACAAACATCAATACCTAGCTTGAAATATCGAGAAAATTAATAGCGTCAGTTACGTTTTATAAGGTAATCAACCCGCTTCAATGGACAGAATTCATTAGCACATTCAATGTACATAAACAAACAGGTCAGAAGAATATGTTGAATGAGAAGAAAAATAAATTCGCTTTGCACTCATTATATTTAATATATTTTCCTCAAAGTCTTTGTTTTCATTATTTCATTTTTTTAATAACATAAGAATCTCATAACATTTTGCTCCTTTTTTACTGCTTAATTCATTCAGAACGAATAATAATAACAACGGGAGCGATATTAGGAGTCTTGCAAAAATGAAATGCAACTGACCATCGCCTCTAACTATTATCAGCGACGATAGTCGTTTAAATAATTTGCAATAACCATCCAGATCATATGTATGGGGTGTGCTCGGCTATCAGATATCGTTTCTTTTCGTTTCCGTTTCGAAAAATCGAAATACAGAAATCAATCCACTTTGAGGTGATTAATAATAGGCGAGTAGAAGTATCACATTCGACCGTAATATGCAAAAAAAAAAATTTGATCTAAGATGAACGGTTAAGTATAAATCAAGTTAGCATTGACACCAAAGAGAATAATGGTTCAACTTTGGTATCGGATTGGAAACCGATTCAGGGGCATCGCTTAATAGGGATGAATAAGAAATTTCACAGGGCGATATTTGCGCACGCGTTTTGCACAAGTGTTTTTAACAATTAAATACATATTGTTACCAATCGTCAACATACCAGTTCCACTTCATTTTAAAATTAATTTGATAAAAAAGTTAAAATAAAGAAAATTAAAAGTCAAATACAATTGGCAACAGCATGCATTTGACGAGAGAGCTTAGTTGAGGAGCCTTAAAGTGTCTATGGTATCGCACCGATTGTGCCCCCATTTTGCTCTGTCCAGTTAATACTCCTGCCTGCAGAGCTCTTCTTATATGCAGAGCTCTACTTATATGCAGAACTCTCTTAACGATCTAACGTTGGCTTCACAGTTACTTAGTTCGGTTTTTCGCTTAGAAATTTCAGAACTTCTAAAATCACCACATAAATGTTTTGCAAGAAAAATGACAAAAGTGAACCTCACGGAATGAAGTTCATTTAAGTGAAGAGAAGTCAATTTAAATAATAAAAAAAGGATTTGTTTAAATTTGCTTGGAAATCGCTACGAATTTTTTTCTTGACGCAATATTCATTTCTTTTCTTTTTTTTAGAATGATTTTACGTTTTTTAATGCGAAAAACAAGTAAAAGATTGTGATGAAGAACTACGGCTCAAGTAGTGTATAATATTTTTTTTCTTGTTTTTCTTTTGTTTTCTTAATATTTTCTTAGTTGGTACTAATGCCGTTAGCGAGGAATAAGAACTTATAAGTTTTCTAAATGTTTTATTATTCCCTTTGCCTTTTGCAAAGCCTTTACAAAGCTGTTTATAATTTAAGCGTATAGACACTTAGAACTTAATCAGCATCCCGTTAATTAAGAATTTTATCATTTTAACAACAACAACAACAACAACAACAACGACAAAAACAATGAACTGGCAAGGAAACTTGTGAAAAATAATCTACTTTTAGTAAACAGTGATACCGACAATGATGAAATTTCTCTACGTTACAATTCTCATTATTACTGAACGACACTCTACAGGAGTTTAATGCCGAGATACAAATCCACTCATAGTTATGTAAACCAATAGATATTTATACCTTTCTCTTAACTTCGAAGACGTTTATGTAAATAACTTGAAAAGTTTTCTTCGAAAATTTATTTGTTTTGATATAATATTTGTTTACTTTAGCAGAACATACAATAACAGAGCTATTGAAAGGCAGGAAGAAAATTAAATTAACTTTAAAGTGAATTGTGCGCATCCCTTCCTCCCCTCCCCTCCCCTGTCATTCGATATTAATTTGTTAGGTAAAAGTCTAAGCACTCATTCCGCATTATTTTAAAGGGCGAAAGCCATCCCTCCTATTGATAAGCAACCGCACTCTATCCGTCTTTTATTAGGTCATTAAAAAGGTAAAAATGTACATTTGTCTGAATGATTTAATAGATTAGGCAAGCGTGAAGGTACAAGCAGATAAAGGTAGAGAATAGTAAAGTAGAGCCATATAAACGATCAGACTCGCATAGGACGGAAAGCCTTGGCATTACAACTGGCCCTACATTTGCTAGCATCAATGGTTTTCTTGGTAGAGATCTTTGCGCAGTAAGTGCAACAATTAATTTAAGATAGTCTTTTTGTTTCGTATGTATATATATATATATATGTATGTATATGTATATGTATATACATATAATATGTTTAATAATACGTTTAATAATATATATAACATGTTTAATAATATGTATAAATATATATATGTATGTAATGTGTTTAATAAAATATATATATGTAATATGTTTAATAATATTAATAGATAGAAGTATAAGCAAAAGCTATAATAAACATAATTGAAACTCAAGTATTTTAGCAAGATTTACAACGATGTTGATTTAAGCAAAGTGTATAAAGCTATTTAGTTTATTAATGAAATTACTATTATTAATTAAATATATATCTCAGGTTTAGAAATCGAATAAATTACGCACACAATAACGAAAATCAAAATAACATCTAATTTAATATTAGAAACGATGAAAAAAGTGATGTATGGGTATAAGAATTTGTTGATCATATTTTTTAACATTCAGATATAAAGGCAAAGAACAAAAATCTTTGTAATTTTTCCCAAATTTCCAAGTTGCTATTAAGAAAACTATGAAGCTTGCTATACCCACCACTCAGCTTTATCTTAAAAGAGACTAAAAACAAAAGAAAATAAGAAAACGTAATTTCCAAGCCTTTGATGCTTTCCTGTGGGCAGTACAAAGATTTCACATTTTTATCTGCAGTAGCTGAGCAAAAAATGTTTTTTTATACTCACCCCGGCACAGTGGTGGTGTCTTTATTTTGTGAAAAAGTTCGTAACATACAGAAGAAAGCTTCAGAGGCCGCGTAAAGTGTATCTACTCTTGATCGGCATCAAATTCCAAATTCTTTTAAGCTTGTACGTTTGTCTGTGTGTAAAATCTTAGCGGTAAACATTCTAAATTCATTCACTCATTCATTCTCATAACTTTTGCAACAAATATTTGCGTACGCTCAGTCAACATGAAGATGGTGGACATAAAAGACTCGATTACAGCCGCATATAATTTTTGTATTTTTTGAATATAATATCTATTCTCAGTCCACGAAAAACTTCCTTTAGAGAAGCCTATGATTAAAAAACAATTTTTTTTTTTTGATAAATAAATCTTATGCACGCTATATTTGAGGCTTCTACAGATAAATTTAGTTGAATGTCTACTTAAAGGTGTTGATTAGCATTGATCGTAATATAAGTGCAACTGTCTTTCTTAAACGATACATAAGCGATGGATTAATAATTCGCGGGAGTACTAGCGACCGTTACAAAGCTTTAGTGAACGCTTTGCACTTTTATTCATTTATTTGAAGAGAGCATAATTCTTATTCTCTTTCAATGGATAGATGAGACATTCTCTTTGGGTTGTTCACTATCTTGTTAATATTACTACAATATACGGACGCTCATTACGTACCGAAACTGTCCAAACTGGGCACCTCATCATCCTTTATTATTAGACAAACTTATCTTCAGAATTGACGTGTTTGGGGCTAAAACTTCCTAACACTAATTGAAAACCGGTTTAAAAATGTTTCCAATCTACAGACTGACGCGTAAATGTTTAACAAGATATTTTCATATTGCACTGTACGCGGCTCAAGTGTTGATTATCAAGGGCGGATGTAAATTTCTTAGCTGTTAAACATGTTAATGCGTGTCTTATGTTAGGCGGTTCCTTCGACCGATTTGGCCCTTTTTTCATGGTAACCTGCGTGCAAGAATTTCCAACGTTTTTGCCAGATTAGAAGCCAACCGGTCGGTTCTTTGAAAGATTTACCATATTATTATATAGACGGACAGACGCATATACTTAAATGAACTGTTTCCGATCAAGAATATCTTTCTTTGCGTTGTGTTGCCAATGCTTTCTTTGGGTGTTGCAAAATGTACTCCATTTAAATAGCGTTTCATCGAAGCACCGGTAGTGGATATAAATATTTTATAAAATATAGAGGAAATCGCGAATGAAGATTTCGCCATTGCTTCTTAAAGTGAGAACATAGTCGATAAAAGTTTATAATATCAAGCATAAACAAAATTTTGTTTAACTTATAAAAATTCTCGTTATATTTTAATCAAATCAAGGAAATTTTAATCTCCTGTTTAATGGAGTGTTTTGAAGAATACACAACTACTCACTTGAGTGACGGGCAATTTTAATTCAGTTATGCGAGTTATTAAAGACAATGCAATGCCGTTTCGACAATCATTCCATTGCCTGCTATTTAGTGTTGATGGCTATCGATTATAAGTGAAGTTTATTTAGCATTTGTTAAGCAATTTCGCCATACAGAGCAAAGAAAAAGTAACATTTCCCAAATGCATAATTGTTGTGAATTTTATTCTTTGGTTAGGATTTATCGTTGAGCAGCAATAAACGCTTAACTGAATTTTGAAAAGATGCGAACAATAAATTTAAATTTATTTGTTGTCATAAAAGTGATAATATAACTTTCTTCGGGTTTCTGCATCGTTAGCTTGCTATGCTTGCTATGCTTGCTATGCTTGCTTTCAACAATTTCACTATTCCTTTATAAGTAAATGGACAGAAAATATTCTCAATTTTTCTCGCCATGAAAACGACTGCAAAATGAAAGTAAAGGAAAGAATGCAGTAAAGATATTATATGAGTTAAGTCATCTTTCTTAAGATGGTATAACACAGTGAAAACAGTTTCATTGAGGCGTAACAATAATGGGTAGAGAGAACAAGAAATGAACAAGAGGCATGAGGGAAATTGTACTTAACCGTAATCCAGTTATAGAATATACACAAAATATAGATACAGATGCAAACGCCCACAACCACAATGTCATTGAGAACTGTGCACATGGTAATAAATTACACATAACATCGTCGGTTTGAGGGAAACTTTACGCAATGGTTGCTCTCTCGTTGTTCTCTACCCGAACTACATAATGAAGGATGTTTTACCTGAGTGCATTCTAAGAGGTAAAGAGGTGTAAACATAAAAACAAAAAAAACAAAAAAAAACAAAAAAAAGAGAAAAGAAATGTTATAAAAGAAAATTGCCATTTATGTTATCGTAGACAAAGGTTTCTTCCCATATAGAAAGTATAAGTTAAGCATATTTCAGTTTTTTGTTTCAAACAACGAAAGAGATACTTAGTGATTTTTTTCCTTTTTTTTTTTTAAATAATACCAGCCAGTTCGCTCCCCCCTCCTCCTTTGTACCCCTTACTATTATTTAATAATTTATGCTTTAATTTCATATTTCGCATGGCGATGACAGGCGACAAAGAGCATTTAGTGTAGTGTAAGCAAACGCTTGGTTTTGTCCTAAGTGTGAGATGATATTTGTATTATACTTTGTGAGTGCACACGAAGCATCAATGTATATACATATCCTACACTTGTATCCTGTATCTAAACAAATACAAACAACCGTGAACAAGTTATTTATGCTACTGCTTGTGACGCTTGTATTATTCGCACAGGTAACGACGGTAAAGGGGAAATTAACTCTTAGCATATATTTCATGTACACAGTTCACCCAACTGGTGGTGCTACACCGTGAAAGCTGCATCCGGAGTTAAAGTGGCCACCAGCAAACAGAGAGTCAGATAGTTTAAACGCATATATTTTATATTTCACTTAGTTTTAGTTAACTAGTAGTTTAGTTAGCTGCGTTAACTACGTGTCGAAATATTCCGCATAATATTAAATCCGCATTAAAATCTGCGATTATAAGCAAAAATAAATGTGTTATAAAACCTAAGAGAAATTAAATTTAATATTTTAATAAATTTTATATAAATTATTTTAAAATAAAAAGAAAAGGATTATACTTGGCCGCCTTCTATTATAAAATATCCTATACCAGCCTAGAGATAGGAAAAGCAGACCTGTCTCGATCACTTTGAATAGCCCAAAACAGGTTCATGTACCAAATTTCATGAAAATGTATCAAATGATGCAACGTGTAAGTTGAACACAACACAGACGGACAAGCTTAGCTTCACATAATAAAAGAGGGGTTTATCGTAAGTCCTTCTGGATGTTATATACATCCGTACAAAGTTAATTTAATGTAAGGTAATGCAAACTATTTTTCCCTGAAAAAGAAAAAATTTCCAGGAACTCCTTATATATTATTGAACGCAGGTCTGTGCATGCATTAAGTTTGTATGGATGTATCAAACATCGAGAAGGAGATAAGATAGACCCACCGCTTATTATATCAATTGATTCAAAAAGTGATTCTGAATTCAATTTTTCTGGCTGTCCGTCTGTCCATAGTGCTTTCTTGCATTTAATGTACGGGCCGAGATTTGGTTGATTGAAGTGTTTTGGCCCAAGGACGATCGCTATTGAACATGATCCAAACCGAACCAGTTTTTCAACCATTTCCCCTATAACGCCCCGTTTTAAAAAGCCGATATTTGAATAACGTTAGGATGGTGTAGGATATTTAATGGTAGGCTGTGTCCCACCCGCAAATGAATTATTTTCTCAAATTTAATCTTTATTCTGCTCGATCTTATTTTATCTGAACTGACTTCGCAAACTTTACCTAAACCAAACTCTGCTTAGAAGATGGCATTAGTATATGTGAAAGATTGAAGTCTCGTTAAAGGTAAAATCGTTGCAGGTTGCAAAATCATAGTCCTTGAAATCAATCATTTCTTCTATCAATATTTTAAAGACCATTTATTTGGGATTTTTTACTTGCAACTCACTCATTAAAATGCAAATTAAAAATCTGCTAATTATTAATCTTCGTTGCAATAAGAGTTTTTTAAATTACTAGGATACGTTTCATCTGAAGGTGCGTTCAGCTTTGCAACTAGAAGGTGGGGTTACTATTATAGTCTTCAATGCTAGCAAAATAATATATGCATCAGGATAAAAAAAACTCGCGTAAGTTATTTCTTTCAATGAACAGGCGGAAAAGAAAGACAAGCTAAAAGAAAGAAAAAAAAAATCTATTTGATAAAAACTGTGAGTTAATTTATAATTATACGCAAATATACAAATTTCTCTTTGCGTAAATTCAAGAAATAATATAAGACATTTCGCATAAGCTCAAAACGAATCTCGGATACCACATATGCACATAAATAAATCGGTCAATTATTCTTTGATTGATTAATTTCAACGAGTCCCTCAACAAAGCACAATACTTGTGTTATAAGAGCTTAGTAGATGAGGCATCAAATTCATGAGAGGATAACGTAAATAATTAAACATTAAAATAATCGATTTGCTTTCGCTGGAGAGAGAACTTCAAATTAAGTTGCTCCACAAATTCTTTTGACATTTAGTTGCTAAGTTATAGCAAAAAGGTTTTAGAGTTGAACACCTTTTTGAGGATAGTCTTTGTTTCGTTGCTGTACACCGGGATGGATGGATTTTGTTAAGTTTTATGTACATGTTTCCATGTTGAAGACTCGCTTTAGACTCATTTCATCATCTCACTCAATCCTCATCTCGATTTCTTAGTATTTAGAAAATTGCGACAAATGGCGGACGTAATACGATCGCTTGCCGGCATTTGGGCACTGAAGCAAAATAATAAACGTATAGCATGAGAAAGTTAGGAAGAAAGTCGACGGGCTTTTAAAAGTTCAAACCTATAAACATTTCCTTGTAATTTCCTTTTTTTAAGACCTTTTAGTGTGCAGTGACTGTGATCCTGACAGCTGTTGCGAACAGATTAACAAATTAAATAAATTGCAATCTTATAGAGGTTACGATAATTGTTCTACCTTCAGGTGTTCATGTATATAAGCAAATCAGAGAAGTAACGAGGTCTCTTTCCACGTTTCGCTAACAGCAAAGACATGCACACTATTAAAGCTTAATAGCAAAAAAAAAAAAAAAAAAATTGTAAAAAAAAATTGTAAAAAAAACCACCTAAAATTTGAAACGCCCTCATACAAATGCCATAGTCAGCACATCAGGTAAAGGTAAGATTGTTACGAAAATGGATGTATACGTAGATATAAAATGGAAGGGTTTATTCTTGTCAGGCACTTAATCTAACTCATCAAACGCGAGGGCGCGAAGTGTGAGTGTGAGTTAAACGCCAGTTACATTTATCTGTGCACAAGCATGCAAAAGCAAATGCAAAGTGCAATTAGATAAATTTACAAACATTTATATACATGTATATATACATACATATATACATATATTTATATATATATATATATATATAAGTAAAGAAATAATAACAACAACAAAATTACAACAAAATTCTACAACACCTTGGCAACACCATTAATCTATTACCATCAAACTATCTACTAGGAGTCGGCTTAGCTGTCTGTGTGTGTCTAAAAGGTTAGCTTGTCTGAAAAGTTGAGTTTAACTAGCGCGCGAAATAACACGATTTCTTTGAATTTATGTGTTTAACAAAGAAAACCTTTTACTGTATTTTTGCACCAACCTACTTACTGCTACCTGTGCTATATGCAATTGCGTGTGTTTCTGTGTGTTTGCGTTTTCTTCCTTTTTTTTTTTACTTTACTCCTCGCAATTATTCACCTGTGCTTTAGGCTAAAAAGCTTTAATTGCACGTTTTATTTGTCTTTTTTATTAAATCGTGAAACACGCAAATTCAATACATTGCCGACAGTAAAGGCGATAAGTACTACATATAAGTTGCCGGGTGTGTACATTTAATATTATTCTATATAATAGCAAAGTAAGTGATTAAGGTGCTTTTAATGTTTGCCAAACGATTTGCATTTTAAAATATGGCGCCTGCTATTATTAGAGACGGAAGAAAGAAAAAAAAAAATGAAAAAAGAAAATCTCAGAGCATTATATTAATTAAGGTTAATTAATCAATTTTGCTCGCTACTGTTAAGACAGAATGGAATAAAAAATTATTTATAACGTTTTAGTAGAACTAAAGTCGAAGAAAACCTTGTCTAAATAAGGCTAAGACGTGGCCTACAATTATGAAGGCAATCCTTATACTGTATACTAAGCCTATAAGTATTATTGTTGTTGTAAATTTTGGGCGACTATCTTTGACTACTTGCTTTCATACTAATATAAAAGTTCATGTTTAACAAATTTACACGTGACTGTGTTGTTGGTGGTGACGGTGATCGTTGTAAACGGGTTAACGATGTTTGCAGCGGACGGGTTGCTTAAAAAAAGATGCAAAGCTTATATAATTTTTTAGGACATCCGTACGAACAGCACTGGCAACCACATTTTTTGTAGACTTTACTTCATTATTGCTTCTTCTTCTTTTTCACTTTTCTTTTTTTTTTTTTTTTTTTTTTTTTTTTTTTTTTTTTTTTTTTTTTTATGTTGCTTGACAGACCAAAAACTGGCCAAAGGATAAGTGCTAGTAGAAAGAATGTCAACATAAAGAATAGGAATTAGGAAATTTTGTAAATATAATAAAAACAAAAAGGAATCCTTAAGCCGTGTCACTGTATTTCAGTAGAGTTTTAACAAATATTCTTTGGTTCGTTGTTTTAATCTAGAAAATGAAAAGCTTACGATAGACTTAAGCGTAAACAATTGGCCAGAAAATAAAGTAGAAATTTTCGAATAAACAGACGAAAAGATAACTGTGTGAAGGGTCCATTAAGTAGAGTCCTTTTAGTTGAACTAAATTTTGAAAAACCCGATTCTTTTGTTTTCTATATAATATATCGCCGTGTGTTGTGGAAAATGCCCCCTATCACAACTATTGAACTCTCTCAACTATGTAGAAGGCTTGTGTTCCAAATTAATCCTAGAATTGCTATCGCCTTGGGAAAGTTTTTGCGGCTATCAACATACACTTTCCCGAACAGTCATAACATTTTCTTCATATCCTCTATTTTTCTAACTAATTGCCAGGATTATAGCGATTGTAAATTCGCGCTTCCGCTCGCACAGATGCCATTGACAAGTTAGAATTGAAAAAATTTTAATTATTTTTAAAAGCTGTCCTCCATTTTGTTCTGCTCTTTCATTTACTGGTTTTCAAAAAAAAGGCTGAGAAAAATATAATGTATTTTTTCACGGAATAGTCCTACATACCGAGAACGGGATAATAAGTTTCGCTAGACTTGTGCTTATCCAATCCCTCTTTTTGGAGACTTCGTAAACAGTTCGCCAATTTACGATTTTTGTTTGACGGGATTATATGCTACGACGTTCGCATAGGAATATGATGTATACATAAGGCAAGAGGTAAGGGATGAGCGAACCCATTGAAATTCTTCATTTTATTCACTTCACCTTCGTAAGCAATATGTAAGCAAATAACAGTTTGGTAGTTTTTCGTAAAATCCGCATTTCGCTCGACTGATTAGATCCAAAGAGTTACAAAGAATAGAGAAACTCGAAAAATTCTGCTGAGTATTATGAAATCATGTGTGTGTTCATCGGATATGTACTCAATTTTTCTTTTCATCAATAATTCTAGGGATCGAATAAAAACCATATTTTTTCTGCAAAATTCAACTTTATTCGTCCACGTAGTCTCTGTCAAGAGTAATACTGTCAGTTCAACTTGATACTTGATGCCTTTTCTATAGAAAGATTAGTTGCTGCTCTCAAAATATACTTCAGTATCAACAGAAAACTTCTCACTTGTTTCAAATCTCTTACCTCACAATCTCCTTTTGGGGTTCAGAAGCAATTGTCGGTATGGGTCAGATCGAGAGAATTTTCAAGATTTAAACTTCAATTCATGCAATTTATCCAAGGCTCAGCATCAGGTTTCCTCCGCTCTCATTAACACAGTACGCGAGTGGAAAACAGTTTCCTCCGTCTCTTGCAGCTTCACTTCCCGACTGTAATCATCTTTTCTCATCGTCTTATCGCCAATAGATTGTTGCTACCATAGTTCTTCTCAAGCTCAACGCTGGATTTCATATTTTAATGCAAAGAATTCGTATTCCACCCCGTTGCTCGCCAGTTTGCAACCTTCGTTTTTCGCCATAACCGAAACATTTTTATATCAAATTGTAGCGTCGGTTTCAATACATTTCAAAAGCGCGCTTAACGGCAGCCGAACAGTCAGATTTAATTGGGCCAAGACACTTGCGCTGATCAAGAATTTACATACACTTTTCTGAATTTTACTACAAGCTACACCAACCTTCGGCAATATGGGTAAAATCTGAAAATGTACACCACACATATTCCCACCAGAACGTCCTACCAGTCAGTCAGTACGAAGACTACACTTTTTAAAATCGATAACAAAGTGCGGATAATTCATTGTTTATAAAGCGATTTACTTAAAACGAAATTTATTTGATTTGGTTGCATTAAAAGATGCATTACCTTACAACATGTTACACAATTTTATGAAATCAACTTTTCGGGTTTGTTCGACTTGCTACAATATAAATATAAATAGTGACGATTACGAGTAGACTTGCAAAAATTTTTCACATCTATTTTTGAATTCACAGATAAATAAAAATATTCCTTTCTCTTTCCCGGGGTACATGTTTAGAAGTTGCATGAAGCTTTTAATTTAACAAAGTACATAAATTTTAGAGTTTTGTAGACTTATTTCCAATTCTGCAATACAAAGCAGACAAAAGATATGTGATATTATCGGATGAGTTTGTTATCACTACTAATACACTCGACTTACATGGTTGCTGATCTTTCATCTGCCAATGTTCAAAGCCTTACTGTGTGACAAAGAAGAAAAAATTAAAAGATAGAAGAGAAGTAAGATTAAAGTTGATTTTAAGATGAACTAAGCAATACTTCTTCATCGTTCATTGATAGCATTCGATGCAACAATAAAATGCAATATGAGGATGTGGCAGACAATGTAACGAAAGCTCCAGTGAAATGGAACTAAAGCAAAAAATGTATTGCATACGCAAATGGACTTAACAGGTTTGAAGATTTTGGTTTTTAAAAGGCAAAGGAAAGAATTCCTCGAAGAACTTTACACGAAAGTTGTTCAAAGAAAAGTGCAACAAGTAGTAAGAAAGGCAGAAAGTATCAAAAAACAAATACGAAAACAACTCCTGTTAACTTCACCTAAGACAATAAACCATAAATTTTATCTTAAAAAAGTACTCTTCAAAATCGAACGGATATCTTTGAAGCAGATTTGAAATGAATCGAGGTTGCTAGTCATCTTAGCCTTATATAGCAGAAGCAATTTCCATCATACCGGTAAATTCTTGTTATTCTTCGCCTAACATCGGTGATGTGTTGTCTACAATTAACGAAAAGGATTCGTCTCAAATGGCAAAGGATATGAATATAAATTAAATAAAAAAAATTCGATATATATGTAAAGAATTTTTGATGGCACTTTACTAATGTTAAAGGTATTATATGAATATTTATTAAAAACTAGTTCAAATTCAAGAGCAATTAAATATAAAGAAATAATAATCATAATAAAAGTAAGAAAACTGTACTTTTTTACAACTTGACTCTACTTAACGACTGGGCGACTTTAGCCTTTACACGCCGACTGCCACTTAACGACTGATAATTGTTTCTCTCTATTTCTCTACCACGTCACTTTGCTCGTTTTACTCTGCATTTACTCTATCAGCTCTCGACTGCTTACTACTATGCTAAGCTCTTTACATATATGAATTTTTAACTTAAAAGACTCCATTTTGCTACCACGTCATTTCGCTTGTTTTACTCTTCATTTACTCTAACAGCTTTCCACTGTTTTGCTAGGCATTCACTCTTTACATATATGAATTT
Source organism: Glossina austeni (assembly GCA_000688735.1). Taxonomy (NCBI): domain Eukaryota; kingdom Metazoa; phylum Arthropoda; class Insecta; order Diptera; family Glossinidae; genus Glossina; species Glossina austeni. Next base: position 392,004 of record KK502526.1, on the reverse strand, counting down.
TTAACTTACAATACTCCACACCCCCAGATTGCTTAATTGCTACGAATTAATTGAGTGAATCAGTTGACACGTGTTGTGAATTATTGCAACTTTGGTTTGAGCCAAATTTAAAATGGACGTATTACGCAGATTAAATGCTTTGCAATTTTCTACTGGTTTTAAATGAATACATGGCTTAAAGGGTAAAGCCCCTTTGCTTAGCTCAGCAACGTCATCCTGTCCAATTTATTTACGAAAAACTAATTTATTTATTGGAACAAAATATTTACATACGTCCACACGTGTTGGGATACCCAAGAAATTTTATTCATAATTATGTAAGAAGTCTCTCACAGGCAATGGTATGAGGATATGTTAAGGTTAAGCAGATGTAAGCAACGGCCAAAAGAAATCGACATAGATCCATCTTTTATTACACCAATCGATTCAGTATCACTTTTTGCATCAATCTGTCCGTCCGTCTGTCTTGCTTTCTTGCCTTCTTAAGCCTATAGATCGTAGTTTTTAACATAATCTGATGAAATTCAAAACGATGACGTATTTTGGGCTAAGGACGAACGCAATTGGAAATGGTTCGCATGGGACCGATTTTTCGACCACTTCCCATACAATGCCTCATTTTGAGAAGCCGTTATGGGGATGTCTGTAGGGTGCTGCAGGGCATCTAATAGTTGGCTGTGACCCACCGTAATGGTTTTTCTTGCTTTATAGTATATACTTGGCCCAGTCAATGAATGATGGACTCATAATAATGTTCCCCAGTTAAACACGTAAGTCGAAAATTGGCTGTAAAATCTGTTAAAGTGAAACAATCAAAAAAATGCTATACATTTTATTAGACTTTTGAACAAGTCTCGGGTCAATCACTCTTTAATTGAGTATCGACATTGATACAAACGTAACATTGTGTTTAATATGCGCATGGATTGTTCTTTATAAAAATTAAACAAATTTAAAAAAACCTTGCTAATCAAGAAAACCACTTTGTAATCATAAGCTGACTCAGATTGCTGTGCAATTTGAAGGTTGTTGCTATTCATCTACTATACTACATGGAACGCGAACCCAATGAAAATGTTCACCTTTTAGACTGATTAATAGCGATGTTGTTGTTGATTGTAAACATGAAAACAAAGCAAAGATTTAAGTGCGTGACTAAAGGCATTTAACAGTAGACCGGATGCAGTTCCAATTTAAGTTTAGAACCACACATCGGCACATATGTTGTAAAATGGCAGAAACAAGCATGTATCCACATACTTGTTATACAAACACATAGTAAGAACAACGTGAACTAAATTAGAAAATAAAAAAAAAAAAATAATAATAATATGAAAAAAGTGAAAATTTTTGCAAAATAAAAATAAACAAATAAAACTGAAAAAATCAAATAAGTTTTCATTGTCTACTGTGCTCCAAATTCATGTAATGTACCGGCAAGATAAAGGAGTAGTTTATAGAGACTAAGCGAGATTATGATTTTATATATGAAATCATCTTGTGGTAACTGTGTAGGTATCAAATTGAACGCAAAAGCTTGACAATCACATCATCCAAAAATTTAGGGAATTCTTTATGCATTTTGAAGGTTTTTTATGCAAAATATTTTTGAGCAAAATATTGTCAAAAATTCTTTAAGGTAATCTTAAGTTTTATTAAAATCTAGCTTTGCATTAATCAATCAACCTTTTATTAAATGCCAACAAAGAAATAAAGACAATATTTTGGTAATAAAATTTACAGAATAGTAGGGAATTTCAATTCGATTTACTTTTGCTTATACACACGTACACAAATTTATTCCTATACACGAAAATGTATGGATTGTTACGGAGCTAAATAGTTTTTATTTTTTTTTTGTTTTTTACTATTTCATCGAGAAAGTTTATGTCATGTTATAAATAGCAACGAAGCAATGTGCTTACGTATTTTAATGAAATGGTAGAAAAAGAAGGATAACGAAAAGGTCAGCTTAAGTCGAATCTTTAGATGACAATGTTTTTCTTATTGGAAATGAAAAGATCTTCTTTTAGGGTATGCCTCTAACTTTACTTTATTTTATAGGCTCGCAATAAACAGCGTATTAATAATGAAAGGACAGAGAGTAGAAAAATTGCTCTAAGGCGAGTTGTCACAAATCGAAAGAAAGGAAAGATTTCTTGACTATCTATACGAGGATGTTATTGAAATCTTCCATGTTGCACACTCTATGCATTATTTGGTGAAGTGAAACAAATTGGGTTTGCAAAGCTATCCGATGCTGAATAAAATGATTAATGCGTTCAAATTTGATAGCTCGTTCCATGAAGTGATCTATGAGACTCATCATCAATTACCATAGAATCAATTCCAAGCCAGATTGAAAACTATGAATATTTTTTAACAAAATCTGATCGAGTTGCTAATGCCTTGAAAAAAAGTTCTACATGATGGGAACTTATTCCGTTCACCATGATTTCACTTTTCTGCTCATTTTTATTGTTAAGTGTCTTTAATAAATACCTTTAGCACATTTTAGTCTACCCATTAGGTCAATTAATGTTTAGTGTAAACTGCACTATGTATAAATTTGTAAAGAGATTTTTTGCATAAATTATCAAAATCACCGTATCATAGCCACAAAACAAAAAAGAAACGACGAAAAATTAAGTGAAATAGAAAATATTAAAACTTAAGCTCTTTGATGTTATTATGTACAGAACCCACAAGAAATTTTGAAAAAACCACTCCACGTTTAAACTCATTCGACAATTTCGTAGCCTGATACTAGAAGTGTGCCATTTTTGACAACTTCCCCTAAATTTCATACAATAAATATGGCAGCGTACTTGAGGTAGTTAATTAAAATGGCCTCGTGCAACGTGAAAGAATTGAAAATTTTGAAGAATCACAAAAATGAGTTCAATCCTTTTTTTAAAATAAAATAAAAAAAAAGCGTTAACAGACTATTGTCCTATATATCCAATGATAGAAAAATTAGTTTTTTTAGCATATTTCAGGTTTCTATTTGCTTTGGACATCATTTATGCCTATCATATGACTTTGATAGCTTATTTAACTAAATCTAACTACACTAAGTGTCTTTCATGTTTCACGTTTCATGTCATGAAATCTTTTTGCCTTCGCGAAAATAAAACTTATGTACAATCCTATGAATCCTACGTACAATGTGAGAGTGGTTTAATGTGAGTACCTGTCTCATGGCTTAACCACTCGGTGTCCGCTCCGATGTCACTCTCCAGAGAGGGAGGCAATCCCTGCAACCTAAGGGTCTTACTATGCCTGGAGCGCCAGATCGACTTAAAGTGTATGGCCAATAAACTCATTCTCGAGAAGAATATTAAATCTTCTCGTCACCTCCAATTATTCACTTTGATGCTGTTTGAAAGCCACAGTCACCACGATGCTCCTCGAAAGGCAGTATCCAGCAGTTACTACTCACCACCACAACTACAAGATTCCCTTAAAAAGAAGTTCCTGTACTTGATACGTGATATTTAGTGGGAGAGGCCCTGACCTTCACGGGACGTAAATGTAGACTATAAACCCATTAGCATTACTTTACACAACCGTAGTCAGACTTGCTTTTAGATGTACGGTATAGTACCGGTTCGCCAAATCCAAACTATCCTTTGTCAGGATGTATGTGTGTCGGCAGCAGAACTGACTGACATCGTCTGGAACCTATGTACAGTAGTTCACCTGAAAATTGCGTAAGCGACCTAGAACACAGATTATTATAACTTTCAGATTATAAAGCTTTTGTGAAATAAGCTTCGACGTCGAAAAAACCCTGCATAGCGAAGGAGAAAACTGTTCTTTGCAGAAGCTTAAGCGTTACCTCTTGTAATACCCAAACTGCTAACGATCAACGAACATAGCTCTCTTTTTCTCCCAGTTTTATGTTTTCTAGAATTTTGAACAAACTTTATATCTTAAACTACAGCAGAGGTAAGGTGGACTCGATTTTTAAAGGCCTTAAAGAAAATCATTCAAAAAGTAAATTAATTTAAATTAAAAAAGAATATACAGAGAAGTGTACAAAATGTACTTTCACTCATTGATTATTAGGCTATGAAGTAATAAAAAAATATTTCGATAAGACGGGAGAAGGTAAACGATTTGACACGAGTTGACTTGATGTTCCTTTTTATTTATATTGATTTACAGCCATCTCAACATTTTACTTCATCAAAATCATGATCTTCTCTAAAGGCTGCCAACGCTATGTCAGAATTCGGACGACCTAACTATAAGTAATTCTCAGCGGCTTTGATTCCTTTGGTCTGAAAAAATTTTAAATGAAATTGACGATCAAGCAGCCAATCTAGCAAATCGTTTACAAATTTCATATTTTTTCTAATTTTGTAACATACGGTAAGAAAAACTTAATATACTCTAAACTGATTGCAATGATTTCAGAGACAATTTCAATTCAATTGTACATTTTATTTGATATTCATGGTGTTTCCGTATATCTTTTTTTTTCTTCCCCATTCTTTCTTTTTCTGTTTTGTCTCATTCCCTCAAAACATTACGTACGTACGTACATACTAATATAAATGAATTGAGTTTTATGCACATTTTCAAATTGTCGTCATTTTGTAGTCGTTACGGTCCTCGTAGACAACAACGCTACAGAAATGTTAAATTGCGAAAAACTTAGCTGGCAAACAGGTATCGGTGGGTAAAGGAGAAATGGAATCCATTGCAAAAGTTAGAATGAAATGAAGAAAATAACAGAAAACCAAACCCAAAGTTTAAATCCGATGTACGTGTGCCAGAAAATGCTCATACTTAGCAGGATTTGATGCTTAAACTTTCTCTTTACCGTTAAATCGTAAATTTTATAAAAAGAATGAAGAAACTAAACAAAAAAAAAAAAATAAAAATAAAAAAAGTAAAAAAAAAGGAATACAAAAGTTTTTGGAGCGCCTACGTGACGCATAAGATTTAAAGTCTTCTTCCATGTTCATCAAATATAAAAACTCCAGTGTTCTGTATGTTCTGTATTGTATGTCGTTACTCAAACTCTCCAAATTTACTTTTGGTGTTCTATACAGGTACATGCCTACATTAAAGCACACAAATTCATACTTACATATGTAAGAGTTTATATAAAATTTCGTTATTTTTCGAAAAAAACTTTGACATTAGTTGTTAGAACTAAAGGAAATAAAAATAGACAAAAAATAATTTAGTTTATAGTCTGCAATGAAAAAAAACAAAAAAAAAATAAAAAATAAAAAACAAAAAAAAATATACAAAAAGATATACAACAAAAACAAAAATACATAAAGGAAAAACAATAAGTCTACGTGTCAGTTTAAAGTTTCTTCTTTCATTTTTATGTATGCTTTCTTCTTCTTCTTCTTCTTTTTTTTTTTTTTCATTTGGCATTTGGTAGAATCGCGATTATCCGCACACTATAGATAAATCGTTAGGGTATAAAATAGACCATCAACCTTTCAGAGAATGTGAAAGACAAATGAAGGTAAATCTCTGGCAAATAGGAATCCTTTAAATGTTGTTAAGATTTTCAAAGCACGATAATGAATTAAAGTACAAAAAAAAGAGAAAAGAAAAACGAAAACGGCGGGAGGTTAACTAGAGACCTTTTCTTTTTTTACTCACTTATTTGCTTTTAAAGAAATAATTGCTTTGGCAATAGAGCAAAGGAAAAACCTAATAGAATTTTCGACTTTAATATGCGAACAAAAAAAAACAATTCATAGCCATACTCTTAAGTTTATGCCTAGAAGCACATCATTAAAGCAACAAGATACGATTTAGGTCCACTTCTCCTATAAACCGACCATAGCTTCGCTTTTTAGGTTTCTTCGTCGTGAGTTATATATAAACTACAATAGAGGAACAATAAAGTTTCCACAGAAATGAAAACAATAAGGCACGCCCATCCAATATTAATTATAGAACATGAAAATTTGGTTTTCTCACTCTTTTTTTAAGTCTTTTGTAGGATAAAGATGATGGATATGAATAGTGGAGATATGAATATGAGACAGACGGGCAGACGGTTCGAAAGGCTCAGATCGATTCAGAAAGCGATTCTGAACCGATTGATATAATAAAGTGTTTTGTCTATCTCAAGTTCTTTTGCGTGTTGTATACCTCTGCGTCAACTTAATTTACTCTTGTACCACAAGTGGTGTAGGGTATAAAAATATCTCTTTTGTATAATGTTTCATGGTTATATGAAGCTTGCTTGGATAAATAAACGATTTTAAACGATAAATAAATTCCTGTCTAAGGTGTGGAGTTCCTTTTGACTGTGTGCCCATAAGGCACATCGTGGTATGATTTGTTATACAAGTTAATGCACGGATTAGGATTAATATTTTCGAAATCCTTTATTGATTTGATTCGCGTAAAGATTTCATTTTTGTTAGCCTAATAAGACCTTTCTGGTGAAAAGCAATAGCACTTATCGTAAAATTTCGAGTGTTGAAAATTAGAAATAAATGCCAGGGTTGCCATTATTGTCCCCGTTCTTAACCAATCTGTTTTTGAGTGTTCATCTGCTAAGTGCTGTCGTGGTCGTAAAAACTTTGAGAGAAGGCGAACTTATGTTGGATACGTTCCCGGTCAATCAGACTTGAAAATGGGTGAGTATTTCTTAAAATCGCCTCTCCATTAAAAAGCAGATCCATATAAAACTTATAGTTTAGACTAAGAACTAAAATTTAATTCAAGTAAATATAAGATTTTCAACATTTGAGTGCAAGAGGAAAATTGGCGAATAGAGTCAATTGTCGCGACAACAATTGTAATTTTAATTTTCAACGTCTTGACTTAACTTCACAAATGGCTAGAATATCCTACGCGAATACATTTCAACTGTCGGACTTTGAAAATATGCTTATAAAGTATGTAATATTTCAGAATTCTTTCAAGGCCGTTAATTTTACGGAAATTTCAAATTTTGAATTCTGAATTTTCTTTCTCTGGTTTTTGAAATGTCAATCATCTACGTCTATGTCAACTGAATATCCACTTTTGTGGGACTGCTCCAGTTGGAAAGCGGAAGGTAAAAGTTTAGACCTTAATGTGCTCGTATCCAAGCCGATTAAAATGATAAGCTTATGCCTAATCTGTGCGTGTGTCCAGAAGCAACCCCACAATGAACCTGAATTTATCAAAGGGCTTTTTCTGCGTTGTTACTGCCTTCACTTGAAAATTTTTCCATCAATTGCAATAAATCATAAATAAAATGGACAAAAGTGAAATTTGGGCTTCTTCGAGTTTGCCATTTCTTTGGGATTGTCTTTTCACTGGCACTTGAGCAATAATTACTTTGAGACTTTGGCAATCCTATAAATACTGCATTCTGACTGCTTTCTTTTCATACAATTAACGCTCATCAATACGTTCGCGCAAAGATTTGTAGCAGTTGGGTTTTTATGGCAATTGTATGCCTTAAGATCAACATTTCAATTCGAAATTTGAAAACGATATTCGTTGCAAGGATATGTTGACATTAACTGTCTCATAGAAGTTTTGATAATTATTTGTCTGTCTCTTCGTTAATGCATAGTAAGCTTATCAAGGATAAACGACAAGAAAAATGTAGCTGTTTATAGCGACTAATCGAGCAGACTACTCCCACTCGTCTTTCCACTCTTTCTATAAGCCTTCCTGATCACCATCATGCCTGCATGTATAAGGGATATCCTCTGAGTGGCTGGTAAAAAAAAAATACTCTAATTCATTGAAGCCTTTGCGCCTCATGTTCCGCTGACAAAATTGTACATCGATAAGGGCTGCTAAATTTCGTGAAGTAGTCTAAAAAATACTAAGCCTTCAAATTACTCATTATAATTGTTTGTCTGTCCGTCTGTCTTCTCTCTTCTCAAATACTTGGTGATTATCTTGTACACTGGCAATTCATAATTCGAGGACGACCTTTTCTCAAAACGGATCGACCCGTTTCTAGAACCACTCCTCACACAAAAAAATGTTAAATTTAATACATTTAGCGCCGAAAAACGACTTGCTAAAGCGGGGAATATGGATAGAATCGGAAAAATTCTGTGAACCGTTATCACGTCACATAAACCTTTGTACAAAAATTTACTTTGGTAAATTTCGACTATATAGGTCTGTTTCTCGGACCCGTCCCGATATCTCACGAAGACTAAGCCTTTAGACGGCAACAACATCTTATAATGAAAAAGTATGAAGAATAATAAGACTCATGGCAATAAAATAAATTTGCGCAATTTGGGTTATGTCGGATCTGGTTTTGTGGCCCCTCTCGTATAAGAATTGACAGTAAAAATATGCCTTTGGACGTAAATGAAATAAATTTTCTGTTTTTCAGGGCAGAAGATGCGTGAAGAGCAGCATTAGATGAAGTTGTGTGTGGTGTGTCACAGTCGGCCACGTTTTACGTTTTTTTAATCTACCTTTTTGTACAAGTATTTTCATCTTTTATGCGTCTTTTCTGTCTTTCTCTGTCCCTTTCATCCTTTCCCTCTTATATGTAATATTATTATGAATTCTTTTAATTTTATGCTCAATAAACACATTTCTTCTCTCGAAAGTTTATCGTACGTTCTTTTCATATATGGCAAAGGATTCAAGGCTTTCAATTTAGGCTTTGGCATTGACTTTACATTCCTAGACAAATATATACGCCACTAAAATGAATGAATAAGTTACACAAAACGTAATTAAGAGCACGCATATCACACACACAAGTTTTAAGAACAATAATTCGTAATCATCAACTTAAGGTATACAACTTCTACTTTGCGTTAACATAAAAAACACATTTTAGTTTTCAAAACTCCTACTACAGCTGCCATAATGTTCATATTTATATATATATATATATATATATATATCTTACAATTGCTGATGTTGCTTTTACTTGAATTCTTACTAATAATGAAATAGTAAAGTTTGCACAATCTTTAGAGCAAACACTTTAACTTCAAAAGTACTTTTTTATTTTTTTTTAAATTTTTTTTCCTCCCGTTTTTGGTGTAAGAGGGAAATTAAAAACTCTGAAAAACTTTATCTCTTACGTAGCGCAAACGTTGATATTGTTATCGCCTAGTTTGATTAAGATGAATTCGCTGTATTTACATGTGTCTCCCGGCATCAATGATGACGGAATGGCAGGGCGTTTATATGACATATATGAATCTGCGGGCTGTTGTCTGTGTATAAATGTGCGTATCCATGTGGTGGATTTAGCAACTTTCATACTCTATATTACTTACGTAGTTTCTCAAGCAAAAATGCCTGACGGGAATATGAGTTTTATGTCAGTTTTATGTTGTTGCACTTACACGCGCCTGTTCATGTCATTCATGTACCCTAAGCATTTATAAACGACTTCTTTTTACTCGACGAATGCGTTTCTTTTTTTCTTTTTTTTTCCTTTTTTTTTGGTTACATGGCAACATCGCAACAGAACAATAGTTATAATCTTGGTACTGTACTAAGTTGCCTAAAATGTGTTGAGCCTTTCGATGTTGACGTAAAAAATTTATGTTTATCGGTAAAAAAGCGAAAAATCTCTATATAGGGCTCTTGCCAAGCTTTTACTCTTTACCATAATCGAACCATTGCAGATCTCCGAATGAAAAAAGCTATGAATCGTGGGAATTTGGAAACTAATTAAAGACATGATTCATATCCCAATAATGTGGTGAAATGGATGCATTAAAATTTCTCTGTCCAATTCCATTGAATTTAATTATAGTTAAATATATACGGGGTCTAAGGTTTTGAGGGTTGTATGCAATTTATTTGTCTTAATGAGGAAATTGGTGCCACTTTTCCCAGGAGTATATCATATGTGATGTCCTTAGAGCATATTTCACCGGTAAAGTTCTTTTATGGATTGGAAGACTTCTCTTTCCTTTACTCCTCTCGTTAGTATTACGCTCTCACGTTGTTATCATATTTAGAAACCTTCACCACTAGTCACTTGGGAGTTTGAAATTAGGTGGATTTCCTTACCTTTGGGTAGAGTATTGCAGAAAGCAATATTTTTTAATTATTTTTTTTTTTAGCCAAAGTTCCACCCAGTCTTCAAAGCTGCTTTGTACTGAATGGGTTAAATTTTAGTAAACTTAGTGATCTTCTATCTTGTTTGACTTTTATCTCGATATCATTCATTCTGCCAGGTACACTGTGTTTTTGTGATATGGAAATATATTTGCTCTGTGCTTATGTCTCTTCTAGACGATTTTATGACTATGATTGATAGACTGTTATGAAACATATATATCGATGGCTCAATATTTTTTATAGTACCTTTTATACCCTGTAAGATTTGTTAAGATAAGCGTGAAGAAAGCAAGAGGAATGAGAACAATTTCTAACAAAAGAAAAAAAAAAAGGAAAAAACATTTATTTGTACTTGAAACTCAGATTCTACATAATAACGCACAGATTATAGGACTCGTATGTGTAGTCGAAACTATAAAGATTTAAATTTAACTCTTAACGCGAAAAAAATGTATTTTAGGAGTTTGAGTAGAGAATAAACGACAAAATGGAAAAGTATTTTTAATTATTGTCATATATTTCAACGGAGTCATCCTATAGATATTTTAAACGGTTTTTATAGGGACCCATTTCCCCATCCTCGAATAAAATAAAAGAGAAAATTGCTTTTTTAATAAAAATCTTTCTGTGTAAATCCTTTCTCTTGCAAAAACAACTAAACAAGAAATATTGTTATGTATTTTAATAAATTTTTTAAGCCTTAAGTTATTAAATGCTATGTTAACGTAAGAGGAGGAAACGAAAAATAAAAAAAAAACAAAAACAAAAACAAAAAAGGAAAAAGGAAAAAATTTAACAACATATTGCTTCAGACAAATCCTCGCATGTACGTATAGACATAATAGTTTACTAGTGTAGCATAATAACAACAACACCAGCACATACAATAACAATGGCATTAGCAAAAATTTATATAACAAAATTGTCCCTCATCCTGGTCTGCAATTTACTGTTTTGCTTGATTTTCTAGTGGCTGCGATTTTCAGAGAGAAAAAGAAAACGTAAAAAAAAAAAGAAAAGAAAAAAAAAAAAAATAGGAAAAAACTAAAAAATCTTCAAGTAATGATAGAATAAAAGCCAGATGACCACATGCAAGTTTCATATATGTGTATGTCACATGTACATAAGCATGTGTACACAGGCATATGGTCAACAAACTAAAGCCAAACATAATACAGATACCGGAGAGAGCACTTGTAATATCATTGACATATATTTGAGTATAAAATATACAAAATGGCCCACAGACACAGTGAAACACGCTGTATGTATATATATATATATATAAGTAACGAAAGCAATTTATCACAGAGTCATCATATGTAACTTTGTGAAGTCTAGTATACATACAGGTATAGGAGAACTAACTCATCCACACATATAAAGCACTGTTTACACATTGTAACATACTTCAAAGAATCTTCATCACATGTCATTATTATATATAGGTAATAGATATATATATATATATATATACATATATACATACAAGCATGAAGAAAAGAAAAATAAAAAATCAGATATGAAATTTCCATCAAAGCACAAACATTAGCTGTGACTCTGTACGAAAGGCAGAGTATCAAAGACAGACACAAAGTAAACACATCAATGCCATGATATTTATACATATGTACCTACAATGACACTGAGCCGCTTTACTTAGCGCCCTTATAAAGCGGTTATTGCTAAAAAAAGAAAAATAACCATAACAACAGTACGTTCTTTATATGTAGAGAGGGGGACTACGATGCTTATATTGTTATATGGTTCCAGATCATATCACTGCATTTGTTTGTTGTATCTTCCAGTCAAAGGAAGCGTTAAGAGGTGCATTTTATATTCTGCTGAAGCGTCGGAACTGCTTTTACATGTCAGTTCGCATTGGTATGCAGTTTTAACTAAACACAAACTTTCGATTATTTTTTTTGTTGCGTAACTTTTCATGTTAACGAACAGGTTTCTCACTTGTAATATGTAATCCATTAAGAGATCAAATCAAGAGGCAACTGATATATGCCAGTTAAGCTTGTATATGCAATTTTAAGCTAATATATGCTCCGCGAATTATGGCTGTTACGAAATTTTTAAAGCATTATGTAAATAAGTTTAAAGTAAAGGACAAGGGTATGAGTTTTCTTTAATTGGAAATTACGGCGATGCTTAAGTCGATTAAGTCGAAGCTAATTACAATAAATTGTTTCATGTTTAACGCAGATTAAATACAAACAAATATTATATATTAATAGTAGTCTCTCTCTATGATATTTAAACTTCATATACAATAAATTAAATTTAATATTTTCATATTCATCATTATACGTAAAATCAATGGTCTTTCTTCATAAAAGCCAAGGAAAATGAAAACGGGGAAAATTGCTTTATGGAAAGTTACAGACTATACTAAAATTGTTTTAAGTTAAAAAAAAGTTTCATTTCTTGCAAAATTAATCTAAAATACAGGTAATTAAATTATACTTAGTTTAAATACCTAAGCAAAACTAAAAATGCGAACCAAACAGCGTGGCTTAGGGTACTCTTCTATAGATTATTGCTGACGAACTAATTTTGTTTCAATGGGACTTTTCATATCAAGATTATAACGTGGGACATACCATATTGGTGTATAACTTTACTTCCATCGTTTTCTTTTTCAACATTTCACATTTCATTGTAGAAAGTGTGATAATTTTTACAGTTGCGTATAGCTTAAAACAGGGAAGGTAAATTCATATACTCAATAGTACGCCAAAGTTTATCAATAAAAAATTTTATTTTAAGCAACTATTCAAAGGCAATCCCCTCCTTTTCTATACAAGTAGATACAAGTAGTGGTAGTTAAGAACGATTATGGGTAAAGGGGAAAGGAAAAGGGGAAAAGTGTTTTTATACTACTTCAACATGGAATCATCTCGAACGGTGTGAAATAGCATTACAAGACGAGTGTCTAAAATTGGGCTGCGTGGTTAAAGAATGCCGAGAAGCGGAAATATGTTGTATGGTAAGAAGTTAGCTCAAGGAAGAGTGATCCGCAACGCTGACAAAGATGGATAATTTTTCTAAGGGCTTGATAGATGGAAAAATCGTCTTCATTTACAAGTCCTTCCAGTTATTAAAATTTTTATCAAAATGTGCTTTTAATTGTACCGACTTTACACTGCATTCTCTCCGATAAAGAAAAAATTAAAAGCCTTTGGAGTATATCTATATTATATTTCTCAACACGGCTGCGCTAGCGTTTGACTCCTAATTCTGTTCACTATTGGCATACGTATATCCTCAATCTCTTCTCTTGTCTGCAATGCCTTAGCTACGGGAACAGGAAGAAAATATATAGGTGCTGTTTATATTCTACCGTATTAGTCGGGTCCATAAAACAGTGGAAAAATAGAGCTCTATCTGAAACGCTGCATCTCCGGCATGTTTCAATATTGCTATTATATGCTAGCTTCATACTGAAAATCTAAGCTTATTACTAACATGTCATGGTAACGAACTGACAATCCTTAGGACGAACGTTGGATGAATGTACTTGGAAAGTTTTATCGTTGTATCGATTATGCTTTATAAATAACGAGAAGAAAACATACTTTTTTTTTCTGATTCTATATTGTACTATAAGCATGTACGTAGTTTGGTTCATTTTCAATGTAAATGTTCGCATAATTTGAAGACGATATATTAATTTTTGCAACCGGGAGCTTGTATGCCGGAAACATCAATCAGACAGGCGGACAAAGGAATAAGCGAAACCGCAGACGGACGAGTGGATAGATAGACAAAGAACTGAACAACAAGCAAAACGGACATACGGACGGACAGACATGTCTCTCTGAAACAGTGTGTCTTTAAAATGTCTGGGCTGCGCAAAAACTTTGGCAAAATGAATTTACCCCTAATCTTTGGTAATAGGCAGACATATAGGGCAATATGCGACTTCATTGAAAAACTTTACTTTTGAATGAATTTTAGTGTGGAGTGGAAAGGTTTTGTGGGAGCAAATCAATTTCAATAACTTGGCCTTTTCTCGTGTAAGCTGCATTAAATGACAATATTGGTTTGTGTCTTTTCTTAGGCCGTAAACGATCCCCTGTGTAACATAAATTTTTTGCTAAGAGATTTTTCTTTTCTCAAATATATTTGATTTTTGTTTAAATTAAATTTTTTCATTTATTTTATTCATCTAAATGGGTAAACATTTTATCGTTTAAAAATTTAAACTTAATTGATATTGTTAAAGGCAACGATATATTCTCGTCCTTACATATTCAAAGCAATTAAGTGCTTTAAAATTTCCCTTTTTTTGTTCACTTTTGTAATCTTTAATAAAAGGATATTTTATTTGTTATTAAATGCATTCTAACTCGTGTAGGAATATCCATTCAAGCTTTTGTTATCAATGGGAGTACGTGCGTAGATACTTTTAATTTAAATGGTAAATAATTTCCGACGGTATGTTGTGGTATGCTTTAGTTTGCTTGTTTGTTTGTTTGTTTTTTTTTTTGGTCGTGTTTTTTTTTTTTGTTTTTGTTTTTGCCTTTCTATACAATTGTAAGAGCGTTTTATATTTTATTTTCTATTTCCGTTCCCTAAACGCGCCACGCAATTTTACGCTCGGCTAACACTAGCGGGTTCACCAAGTTACAATCAGTGGAGCGCTTACCTATAGCCAGGCATTACTTACTGCTTTAAACCACTTAAGCGGTGTTTGTATGTGTTCGCCTATGCTTTTTTGTATATATGTATGTGACAGAAAAAAGTGTATGTCTATATGTTCGTATGTGTTTAAGTTCAAATGTGGGCAAACAAACAGTACGTTATGTTACCACTGCGAACTGCCACAACATGGGTGTGTTTTGAAATACTTGGCAACACAAAAACATGATTTTGATTTTTACCGCACAACCAAACTTTAAACATCGTCGTTATTTTCTATGCTTATGTACCTACCTATTACAAATATAAATATATTTCTATCGTATAACTTTTGTATTTGAAAGGTAGACGTGGTTGGCATAGTTTTGTGAGGTGAGGCGATTTCCTTGTCTCGCTGTATGACTCTGTTGTTGTAAACAATGCATTAAATACTTTCTTCCGTTTCGTAATATTTCTCACTCACATAGTTACGGATATGAAAATTTCTAACAATACGAATTATTATATACGATTCAGCTCACATCACCGCACACACTCTCTTAACTCCAGATTATAATTAGAAAGTATTTTCAGATAATACATTAAACACGTACACTCTACATTACATATCATATTTATCACAATTGTTTGTTATAATAAAAATTTATTATCCTATTCTCTAAACATTGTAACATCCTTTGCGATAATTTATTTTACATATTCAAAACCGTATAACATGCTACATGTATTTATTATATAATAGTTACGGTCGAGCCGTATGTATTCTACATAATGAGATTTTAATAGCATTCATATAAAGCTCGTTATCAAACAAAAAGTTGGTTTAATTCAAAATCACCAAAAATTTAGAAGTTTCTCATCCATGCAAAAACATTAGGCTCTCATGCCTAGCACTATGCCATCATTGCGCAATTTTCCAACGTCAGTTATCTCGCAATATTTGAACATTAATTTAACGCAAATAATCATAAAATTTGTAGATAACAAAAAAAATTAAAGGTTAAAATTGGGTTAATTCACTTTGATTAATACATACATAAAAACTAATAGCATAAGCCCAGAACATATACAATATAAGCCCAGTAACATAAGTATATCCCGTCCGCTGGCTTAAGTTTAAGGACAGACGCCATTGTAGGTTGTGCAAAGAAACACCATTTTTACAGTGGCTTCCCGCCTCCCTGCCAATTATGCCGAATTATATTAATGCTTCATTTAAGCTTAATATTTGTTTTCCTCTTAATTGTTGTCTTTGCAAGAAAGAGATTGCGAGACGATTTGTTTTTCTTATTACCCTACAGATGCTTATCAATTACGCATGGGCAAGTAGAGTAAAGTGAAAGACGGGGGCTAGGCATAAGAAAGTAGCTTTCGTGATAGTTTTTTTTTGTCAATTCTTCAAGAGACATGCATTAGTGGTACGCCCTTTTATACCCTACACCACATGTGGTACAGAGTATATTAAGTTTGTGCGGGCGAATATAACACACAGAAGTGATTAAGATAGACTCACCTTTCATTATACCAATCGATTCAGAATCATTTTCTAGATCGACATTAGCCTGTCTGTCCATCTGTCTGTCTGACGTTTGTCTATGTAAAGTTGTGTTTAAGCTACAGATCACAATTTTTGAAATTTGGTACACTAACATATTTTGACCCAAGAACGAACGCTATTGTGAATGGTTTACAACGGTTCACTTTTTCGACAATCCCCCACATAGCACCCTATTCTGAAAAGTCACTTTATCGAAAAAGATGGAAATTTTCAGAATTTCTCGGCAAAAGCAACTAAGTAATGGCACTTCGGCATATTAGATTGTTATAAAAACTTTGGACCGGCTCAAGCAATTCTTGAGTTCTCATGTGAACGAAAACTGAAGTTCATAAGACAAAAGGGTCCAATTTTCAATGTTTCATAATGAAAATCAGATCATAATAGTAATTTAGTATAAAAAAATGAATTGTACCAAATTTGGATCATCTCGGCCTGTTTTTTGGATCCTGCCCTATATAGAGATAGATTTTCGCGAAAATCCCTTGTAGGGCAGAAAAATCGAAATTTTAATGTCATGACGTAACTTAACCCATAGAGATTAAAAAATTTACTATAGTAAATTTGGACCACCCACGCCTATTTTTGAATCCTATTCTATTTACGAAAGTTTTTTGTTTTTTGGGGGGTAGAACCCTATTGATCCAGTAGCAAGTTGATCCATAATAGTAATTTAGTATAAAAAAATGAATTGTACCAAATTTGGATCATCTCGGCCTGTTTTTTGGATCCTGCCCTATATAGAGATAGATTTTCGCGAAAATCCCTTGTAGGGCAGAAAAATCGAAATTTTAATGTCATGACGTAACTTAACCCATAGAGATTAAAAAATTTACTATAGTAAA
>KK502526.1:355490-374814 GCA_000688735.1 Glossina austeni | reverse complement strand
ATTTGTTAGACATGTAAAAAAATTCAATCAATAAAAAAAAAAAAAATTATATTTTAATTATTCTTATAATTCTCATAAGTGACCGAGAGTTTCATCGCGATATGCTTCGTTATAGAAACACTTGATGCAAACAACATTAATGAGTATTAAATTTTTTGTTTATCTATGCAGCAATTAGTCTTTGCGTAATCGATAGATTCACTTGGCCATCAGTCCTTGTTTTGCATTTAACTATTCATGCATTCAGAATTGTAGGTGAAAACTTCGACACGTCAAAATTTTACAGCAATAATTCATATTGTAACTACAATTCCTTACAATTCCTTACAATTGTGTAAAAATAATTTGTATTTAATGAAATATTATCCGACGGCTATAGGGCGCACTTTATCTTATCAAATCTAGTAAAACGTTTCCGTTTGCTCGCAAAAGTCGGTTTTATTGTGAAATCTTTTCACTAGTGCGACTCGGTATAAACCTATGCCCTAAGTATATCGATTTTGTGGAATTGTTTTGTGTTCTGTACTCAAATCAGATTATTTTCAATTGTCACAATCCTTCTGGCATTAGAGACAACAGCGAGAACTTAAAAGAAGACATTGTGGATACATTCAAACAGCAAAAATTTTATTGAAAACAATTTTGTTTTCAGATATTGAACTTAAAGTTCAACAGGGGCAACAGGGGTTTGTATAGAATTTCAAATAGGAAAGCAAAGAAGAATTCGAATATTGAAGAGCTGTTTTTTTTTTTGTTAGAAATGGTGTTTGAGATTGAGAAAAATGATGTAAAAGAGAAGAAGTTAAAATGAACATAAAATGCAATCCATGCGAATGTATACAAAACTATTAAACAAAGGAAAAAGTTTATTCCTCAAAATTCATTCGGTGTCCTTTATTTGTCTTAGAGAATATCCTTTTGTGTTTCGAATTGACACAAAACATTTAAAATTTTTAATTAATACTTAAAACGACACAACAAGCACAGCAGCAACATTAAAAACGTATAGTGACAAATAGCAATCAAATTTCACTAACTACGTCACTATGCGAAATATTCCTTTTCAAATTGAATAAAAGATAAAGATTAGAAAATAGTGGAAATGAGTAAAAGACAAGCGAAACCACACACGGTTCACATTAAAATACCCTCCAGGGTTTTACAGGTATTCTAATAATGAGATTTCAACATGAGGCGTTATAACGGAACTAATCGAAAAAGTTACGTCTGATACGAACCATTTTCACTAGCGTTCGTCCTTGAGCCAAAACACGTTGGCATTCCAAACTTCATCGATATATCTCTAAAATTGCGGCCTGTACGGTGAACACAAGAAAGCAAAACGAACAGACAGATGGACAAAAAAGATTGTTCTATGAAAAAAGTGGCTGTAAATACATCGGTATAACAAAAGGTAGGTCTATCTCAAGTTCTTCTAGGTGTTGCATAAATCCGCTCCAACGCAACATATCCTTGTAACAAAGGTGGTGTAGAGTATAAAAATTCGAAATTATTTTGAATCTTCCATGTCAATGCACAAATCTCAATATAGACAAAAAAAATCGATAATGAATGCATAATAAATTTCGAAGCCCATACTACTTAGCTGGTTGAGTACTAAGCAGCGGGATCGCGCTGTTCAGATTTCATGTCGAGAAAACCCAGACAGTTTTGAAAAAAAAAATTTTGAAGAAGACCAAGCAGCGCAATCGCGCTGTTTAAATTTCATGTCTTTTTGCAGTTTTTTTTCAAAACTGTCTGGGTTTTAGGTCGAGCGCGATCGCGTTGTCTGAGATTCTTCGACAGTGTTTTTTCAAAACCATCTGGGACTCAAACGGTTAATAAAGTCCAATGAAAAAAATTCCGGGTTGTTGTAGAATATACTCTCAGGAACATTTCGGAAACCTTTTAAGTTTAAGTATTCCGCACAGGAACGATCCCGCTGTCACCATTTTTTCATATTTTGCAAACCATATTCATCATTGGAATATACGCGCTATGTACAACAACCCCTTCGACTATTATTCTCCTTTCCTTCCATTCTAAAAAAAAAAAAAAATTTTCAAAAAACAAAAGTCAAACATTTTCTTTTTAAGTTGTTGATTGCAGTGATTTTACCTCTGCCTTTCACTTCTCTCTCATAATAAAGTTTTAAAAATAAACATTTCTTCTTCTTCTTCTTCTTCTATCGAATCTTGTGTATTGAATATGTCCTAAAATGAAATGTTTCTGGGAAATTTTCAACACCTAAAATTTGAAAATGTTTTTTTTTTTTTAAATTGTGTCAACCTAACTACTTTCTAAGCAGTACTCCTCCTATGCACAAAAAGAAAGAAAGCATTTGTTGATAAAAAAAAAAAAACAACGATGAAGCAAATTTAAGTATTTATGTTTGGTCAAAGAGTATCTGGACGCATTTAAATTGATTTTCCTCTATTCCGACTGCAATATATTCTTATTCTAGCAATTTTCAACTTATTACTTATAGATATACAGATGGATGGATAAGTGCATATGGAATATAAGTGGATTTAATAGCATTTGTGAATAAAATTTGTTGTTGAGCTGATGATATTTGCTTTTGTCATACGAAACGAGAAAATCTCTATCTTTATATATATATATATATATATTTATATATAAATATATATATATATATATATATATGTGCATGTGTTTGCCTATAGATGTATGCGTGAGTGTGTTTGTGTATTTATGGACTTACAAATAAAGGCAAATGTCAATGTTTAGCAATTGTCCAGTCCAACGTTTTGTGTATTCTCTGTCAGATTTATACACAGACTAGATAAACTTATTGCTAAAAGTCAATAATAGATTTTCAATAGATTTTTCAATCATTGTTCCCTAACGTTTTCTATATATGAAGTAACTCAAGTGTTATAAAGTTTTTTTTATAAGTATGTTAACGCAGACATTTGTGAACGTGTATATATGTAAACATTTCTGCAACCTTTTTTTTTTTGTTTTTTGGGTGGTGGGGGTTTAAGCATTCTGCGGATTGAAGCTTTTCAACTATCATCTAAATGGCACTAACATTGCAAGCAGAATTGATTTGTACAATAAATCGAAATTTTATGGTTCACAAAAGATTTTCTTGCATTTTAATGGCCCAACCGAATAAAAAATAAAAGAAATAATGAATAAAAGCAAAGATTTTCGTTAAGAATAGAAATATAGAGATTAAAGCAAGAAGAAAATAGAATCAATACTTACTTATAAATCGAATAATTTTTTTAAATTATTTTTGATTTTTTGCATGTTGTTCAAGTTGTTAAAGTTGCGAAAGACAAGTAAGATTGCCATAGTCGGGAAAACCCAAGCGTTAGGTACCCTACGCCATTTCGGTTATTTAATAATTTGCAAAAAAGTAGAAAAATTATTATTTTTATGTCATTGCGTAATTATTATGAAAGTCCTCGTATTCATTTATTTGTCAAAGATTTTATTGTTTTTCAGGTGCTTCCGTCATTACAAAACACAAGTTAGGCTTTATCACCACGGAAAGTTTTGCATTCATTTCATGTGGTTCGGCCTAATAAACACATCTATACGATGCAAATTCCCTATATGTGATTTTCCAAGGACACATTTTCGTCACAAAATATTAAAAATTAGACTTTTTTGGCATATAAAACTTTATTTTTCATGGGTTGGCTGTGCATGAAATAGACAAACGTGGTATAAATTCGCTAAGTTATAGTGAATTTTATTAAAAAACCTAAAAAATTACGGCCTATAGGTTTAACACAAGAAAACAATGCGGGCGGACGTACAGACAGACTGATGGACAAACTTAAATCGATCGGCATAATGAAAGGTGGATCTCTCTCAAGTGCTATTGTGTGTTACAGCCGCGCGCACGAATTTAATAAGGCCTGTAAGTGATCTAAGGTAAAACAATCAAGAGATGAATGTTTAGATATGAATGAATATTTAATACTCAACTTCCTAGGGACATATATAAAATTCAAGAAATTTCTATCAATCTAAGTGTGGCAGCTAACCGGTCAGGTCAATCAGATCGTCTTCAAAGTCCTTATGTCATTAAGTAGATTAATGTCTTGTTTACCTTTTCAACAAGTCAATCAAATTTTCTGTTTTTCTGTTGTGAGTGTTATTCTTAGCCACCCAAAAATTTAGGCGAATTTCATCTTTCAATGCCAATATTTGTGTTAAAATGAAGTTCATCATCATGTCTTCAGTAAATATTTCTAGCAGTTGATTATCGCACGACGAAATCGCTCAGTGTACTTCTTCTTTCACTGTGCTAGAAAACAACAACAAAAAAAACACAAATTAATAAAGAAAGGAATATAATTATGAAAGTGCATCGTAATACATTGCGAGAGAGAGAGAGAGAGAGGGAGAGGGGGATAGCAGATCTAAAAGTTGCTCTTCGCATAATAATATAACAAAAGCATATGATGAGCGAAAAATTCCATGTTTACGCACAGCTACGAAGAGACTCTTAAACATTTACACATGCACATAGGCGTACTTATGTAGACGCATATACGAGCATATTTAAATAATAAAGTCATGTAAAATACTTTTCTCTGGAGTACTAATTTTGTACGATATAAACATTTATACTTATTTTGATGCACTTCATACGCATATGTATTATGAATAATGTTCAGAAGAATCATTAAACCCATTCATTGCATCCTATTCATAAAATTTGTATGTTGTACAATTCTGCCGTGAATTTCCAAGTATTGCGACTTTAATAAATATGATTGCAATAGAGCGATATGCGTAAGCATAAATGTAGCACTTAAAGCAGCAATATTTGCACACTTTTTGCTTTCATTTCGTCAGAGTCACATGTTATGCAAATATGTACACATTTCTGAACTTATATTGTCATCGTGTCATACATTAAGAGAAAGCGAAATATAAACTTTATACACGTTTCGAAAACTGTATTAAATTACTTGACATTTGTACGTGCGCTTGTATTGGTAAATACGTTGGCGCGCTCTATGTCAACATTTGTTCATTCAATTTATTTCATCGCCAGCGTCATTATAATCATCACTATCGTAATCATCATCGCGTGCGTGCATATGCTTTCGCCAAAAGACAATAACAACCGTTACGAAATAATACACAATACCGGCTTTTGATTAAAATACGATGCACTTCACATTGCAAGTTCTATGCATAGCCATATGCCTGACAACACTCATACGCATTGTACAACCAAATATCCTACGTATAGTGTCAATGCTTGCAATACAAATATTCGCTTAGTTACGTTTTAATATTGAAATGCGATCGCGTACGATTCTATTGCCTCATGTCATATAAAATTTCACTTGTTTTTCCAATGCTTCCCACGAGTTATATTGACATTAGAATAGTTTGACATATATTTCCCGTAATATGTTTTAAGCTTAAAATTAAACTCTTTCTCGTTAAGGACTAAAGAAAAAAATATAAAATTTGTGAAAAGATTATGTGCGGATATAAAAGGGCTCGTTTGAGAGCGCACATAACATTCTTCCTAATTTCAAATAATAAAAGAAAATTTGAACTCTTTAAAATATCGGACGGGGATCGCAAAAACACCGATAGCAGAGTGAAGCACTTGTCTAAACGATTCTAGTTTCCTTTGGTTCTAATAATTTTTAATGGGAAACGATATACAGAAGATTTAGTTTTCAATCAGGAAAACTGGCAGGAATAAGCTTTAATTCGTCATATCATTGTAATAAGTGCTTAGCTTTGTTTCGTTCTATGTTTGAAGGATGTTGGAGAATTCAGTTGTGGTATGGTCCCCGGACTACAGGTGTTACGTGGATCAAATCGAGTTGAAGCAAAAAGTTTTTTTTTAAATTTTCCTTTCGCCTAAGTGGTTGAGTGTCTCGTTTCTTATAAAATTGTTATCTGGTGAGCCTTATTCGCCGTTTTTCCTGAATGAGCTAAACATTCATACTCCGGCAAGAGTAATCCGTAATTGTTGCTTTATAAAGCTGCCTGAAATTCGTACCATCTATAAGGTGAACCACCCACTTCGAATTGCGTATCGATCTTTCACTCATAATCTGTATGAATCTGCATGATATGACGCCATCGTGATTTCGAAGAGCTAAGCAGGCCTTATATTAAATAAAAGTGCCTGACTGAAGGTTCCTTCCTACGGTTTACTTTCCCTTCGGTATGCTTTTCACTATGAAACTCAACATTGCAAATTAATTTAGACTTTGGTAGGTAACTGTAACTGTTTATTAGGATACTCATCCTTTTCGTCTTTAAATATTTTGAATTTTTTTGCATTGAATAAGAAATAATTTACAAATGCATATAAACGCTAAGATAAATAAGATTTAAGTGCTTTCTTAGCTCAAGAATAATAAAATCCTTGATAAGAAAATTAATTTCACTAAATGGCCGCATCAGTTTACGTCTTGGACAAGGAGTCCAATAAAAAATGTGATTAATACGAGGTAATACTTTACGAAAATAAATAAAGAAGACGAAGTGGTATTGGTGGTCGGCTTTGTTCGATTACAATGGTCTCACTTATTGTCATATTTCCCTTGCATTCCTATCTCGGTTATGTGTTGTCATTGCATTTCTTACATCGACCTACAGTCGACATTAGATTTTATGGAATTATTCATAAGAAGTTCGTGGTAGTTAAGAAAAAAAAAAATAGAAAAGTGGAAAGGGTTAACGTAATGTTTCTTCGATGATCTGCTGTTATTTGCAAATAGAATCAAAAAATTCTATATCAAAGTATTTTCGTGGCAACAGCTTTTCCCATAGAACATATAATAAACTCTAGATACATCTTGAACACGTATAAGAAATAAAGCTTAAAACAACTTCTGGTTGCGTTAACTGAGCGTTGAGCAAACTTCGTAATATTTAAATTATATTTACGTACGATGTATGTACGGATATATTTAGTTTATCGAACATCGAAGATTATATCAATTTTAAAAACGTACCTGTACGAACTGCACTTAGTTGAAGTACTTAGCATTGCAAGAACAAAAGGAAAAAAAAAAAACATAGACTTTCATTCCCTACATATGAATTTCATTGCAAAGAAATGCATCTACAATTTAATGCTCGATTTAAATGTTCGAGTCAGAGAGACAAAGGCTGCGGGGGAGTTTATTCATTCCCCGCTCTATTTATTGCTCACAGCAGTTGAACACCGCGTGAACAGCTTAAGAGTTAAGATTAATCTTATTACAGGCAACACAAGCAAACCAAACCCAACCCAACCAAACCGTAACCGAAATATTTACATCAATTTATATGCGTGCAAGTAATTTACGAAGTGCATAGCGACCGAATAACTGCATGCACAACACGTATAATACGTACAAGTACATGAACATACAGACACGTGCATATATATATATATACGTGTATATATATGTATGTATATATGCATGCAAATAGCTCGCGTAAAAAAAGCGTTGAATGCACGATTGTATTTCCGCACCAACTGCGGGAAAAGTCAACACAACAATGTCTTTTTTTTATGTTTTGTTTCTTTCTTTCTTTCTTTGCTGCTGCTGCTGCTGCTGCTGCTGCTGCTGCTACTGTTGTTGCTGTCGCTGTTGTTGTTGTTGTTGTTGTTGTTGTTGTTTTATAGTATAACATTTGCATAAAAGACTTTTGTTTTCATTGTACGACTGCGAATGCAAACGACAGGACGAATATTTTACATGTTACTATATATGATTATTTTCTTTTACATGGATGTATGTATGAGTGTTACTAAGAGCGTGAATTTAAATGCGTTTGTGCATATATGCTGTGCAGTTAAGTACTTTGGCGGGTGGTTGGCAATATTTTAAAGGATCGTGTTGTCGTTAACGTTATGAACCGAATGGAATTTCACAAAGATGCTGAGGGCAACCAAAAGTCATATATGTATGTATGTGCTTCTATAGCAGTTGCACAGCGGCTAGAGAAGGACGATAGATAAAGTGGCATGGAGTAAGCGAAAATGTTACTTAAAGTTGTAAGCTGTCAATGTGTGTGTGTGTGTGTGTGTGTGTGTGTGAAACAGTTGGGCCGCAAAACATGACTGTGGGTATGTTGTAGATATTGTCATCATCAGTGTTCGCCTTGTTGTACTGGTTGCTCCGTTATCAGACACTTTGTTTTCGCATTTTTTTTTTGCTTTTTTCTTTTTTTTTTTTTGCATTTATATAACATTTAGAGAAGCGGTTGTTGTATTACATTGCAGCAGCAATCGCCATACCGACTAACAACAGTCTACAACGGCAACAGTAACAAGGTTGTAATGTGTGCAAAAATTAAGATTTACGTGGCCGCAGGTTACTGGTCCCCTTCATATATTATAAAGCCAGGAAGTATCAGCTGTTTCATACGATTCCTGACGTTCATTTCATGGTTATTTTTCTTTAAGGAATGAAGTTTTCTTCATTATTATTGTCTTCAAGGAAAACATTGCCTTAATTTGATATTCATGTTGAATGATTATTCAATTTTTTTTTTGTCTCTCAAACTATTGCCCTGATGGCTGATGTTGAACGGCCGACTGCGTAAATTATCCCTGATGTTGTGTGTGTGTGTGTGTGTGTGTGTGTGTGTGTTTGTTGTGGAAATTTTACTCAATTTGTTGCATAAATTCGCGCCTGTAGAAGTAGAAATAGTAGGTGATGCCGTACATTTTGCATATAAAATTTTGCTTGCTTTTGTTCGAATTGACCCCGTATGCTTGCTTGCTTGCTTACTTACTTACTTACGAAACGCTTTCACACATATAATGTAATACCTATCATGGTGAACGTGGTTGTGGTATGATGTTGGTGTTGTTTCCTTTTCTGCGGTACTTGGTTATCTGTCTGGGAAACCATTAATTTTTCAAGATTGATCCGGTATGCAAATTACACTTACAGACATTCGTACACGTGCACGTTGTGCTATAAAACCACTCGTAAGGGTCTGCTTTTCATACCAAAACACTGCAAAATGTTACTTGCTGTGCTTTATTAAAACCCAACAATGGTCTCTGCGTCTGTCTACACTTAAATATATATATATATATACATATATATATACGTATATGTATATGTGTAAGCGGACGAACGTGCGTGCGCGTACATATTGGTATTGTTAATATGAGTAACACATTTTCTTTCATACAGCGGAATTTTCATCACCGGCAATTTTCTCGTACATATATTGCTGTAGATATGAGTTTAATCATCTCATTTCCAACAACGAACGTATTATAAGAAAATTGCGCTATAAAAAAAAAAAAAAAAAAACAAATTACGCATAGTCACACTTATGTCGTCGTACTTGCACTAACTTTCATACTTTTTAAGCTCACACTCCTAGATGCAAAAATTTATGAATATTAGTTTATTTTACTCAGTTTCCACTTCCTTGCAAAGTACCCCATTGTTCCCAGTACGTACGGGGTTTGCAAACACTTATACAATCTCTCACGCATATACGTTTTCCTACCACCCTCTTCGGTAACCAAATGTGGTTTAATCTGCTTTCGCATTTGTTTAATATTAACCGAGTCTACAAGCGGCAGAACTGCAAATGCGTGAGTGTGAATATATCATTCATTTAGCGGATAAGTAACGATTGTGCGGCATGATGATGAAATATTATGTAGGTGAATACCTTAGTGTATATGTGCGCGTATTTGTATATAAATATATTTCCGTTTTATTATTTAATTTTAACTGCAAATGCGGATATGAATTATCAGCTTTTTAGAATTCAAGAATGCTTTTCTATTTTTCTTTCTTTTTTTTTTTATTATTATTCGACAGCATCATTGTCATATTATTAACGGGTTTTTATGATTCGTTTTATTGTTTATAATCTTATCGTATGGTCTTTTGAAAAAAGTGAAATTTCTATGAAAATATAATACTTTCTAACAGATAAGGAAATATTATATAAGAAGAAAGGAAATTATACTCAGTTGTGACTGTGAATCTATTATACTCGCCAACTTTTTCTTAAAAACGAAAAAAAAAGAAAGAAAAAAACATACATTTCAATACACTTTGCTCTTGAATGCTCTATTTTTTTCATTTTATATAAATAACAACAGACCCGGAAATTTTTATCGTTATACCTATTTTAAGATATCCAATAATCACCAAAAATCTGCTATTTTTCGTTTCAAAAACCGCTATTTTTCGTTTCAAAAACAGGGATGTTTTCAGGGATGACATTGGACTGTGCAGGTGTTCTTTGAACGATTTCAACCCATTCCTTTCCAATGTTTCCAATGGGACCAAGGGACATTACAGATACAGATAGACAGACGGACATGCATAAGTCGATTCAGAATTTGATTCTGAGCAAGAATACATAATGCCTTATGAGTGCTTCGAAACCTCTTTTCAGGTATGACAAGTGCTTTCATAAATTATATATACACATCTGCTGTTAGTATTAGTACAAAAATATTATGATTTATGTACACCTTTCCAGTCTTCAATATATAATACAGCTATAAAAAAAAATTTTAAATTCTTTTACAATAAAATGTAATCCGTTCCTTGATTTCCTGAATTGAAGCGAGAAAGTCTATATAATGCAACTGATATCTTCACATGTTTCACATGATTCATATGATTCACAGTTAACTGCAGTATTTCAGATTTGTAACCCGCAAACATATACATCGGAATCTTAATAAATTATTAGTTTATTTATTGGCTGCTGGCTCAGTTATAACCGCTATCAGCACACTAATCTACGGCTTAAGGTAGAAATGTCATGCCGTAAGTAGGGTTAACTAAATTAAAAAACGAAAAATGTTTGGGCAAAAAAAAGGCATAAAGAAGGAAAGAACCAAGGCAGAAAAAGAAAGCTTGGACACCTCAAAATACCTCAAAATCCGTCTATAGTCGTTAATTATAAAGCTACATATGTATAGAATGCCAGAGCACGCAAACAAAGCAATGTTTCGAAAACTAATCAATTACTCTCGAACTCTTTTTGATAATATTGATCAACTCCGGTATCGAACCTACATTGTGTAAGTTTCAGTAGCTGAAATAGACTAATCACGCGACTTGAAATGTCAGTGAGGATCATATTTAATAAAACCGGTATATTAACTCTACCGTTTAGCTGATCATACATAAAAGCTATGTGTGCGTGTTTGTAGAAGCCTAGTTAAGAAATTAATTCTTTGTATTACAGCATCAAGTTGGTTATAAAGTTTTTCATCGGTCAGGTTAGATTTCAAAATCGGTGTTATAAATAAACATGGTCACCATAGCTCAGAGGTGACGCGGTACGCGCACTTCCATCCGTCAGGATATTAACGAAAGAGAGTTAAAGAAGATTATCGCCAATTGGCCGAAAGATGATCATGGAAATAATATAATTTTCTTAAGAATTCTAATGAAATAAATGCCGTAACTCTACTAGCGTATCTATCTTCATTTTAGTTCTAAGTTCTAAACCCCTCAAGGGCTTAAAGCTGTTTGTTCAGTGCTTTAAGAACTAAAAATGGACTTTAAATTGTTCCCTAATAATTCCATCCGTCCATATCATGTCTGAAAATTAGGTCTATTGTGCCATGTGTACGTCCATAATTACTAACAGATAAGAAAATGATATTCGGTCGTGAACGAATCTTTTATACGCATCACTGTTATGCAAAATAGGACTAAGAAAAAGGTAAAGAACTAAGTTTTCATACTCTATTACATGGGGTGGGCGCGTCTGTTTTTTTTTTCTTTTTTCAGAACGAAAGTGAAAATTTATATGCTGCACGTATTGTACTTTATAAGTAACAAGCAAAGTTTTTATTGCATAGGGGTGGGAACGTTGTAGACGTATCCTTTGACCAGTTCAGGGAACTTTCAAATCCTTTTTTACATATGTAGGCGATATCTTCATTTTTGCGAAGGTCAGAATGTTTACCATTCATACTACCTAGTTGGGCAGAGCGACAGATGGGCAGATGGACAGATGAACAAACGCAAATGCTTAGGTACATTCCGAATTTGAGACTGGCCAAGAATTTGTATACTTTATAAGGAAGGGCTTTATGAAGATAAAAAACAAATTAAATTTTGACGCACTCTAATATTGAGAAGATGATGTCAATTTTTCCATTTTACTACGGTATCGCCTATGGAATATATGTTTAAATTTTTGTAGTTTTATCTGCTTTAGTTTATAAGTAATGAGTAAGAAATCAATTTTTTAATCCTTTTGAAAAGCAGAGCTATTCTCAACTTACGTGTTACCGTAGGCGTGTCCTTCGAGTGCTTTGGCATATTTTGAATATTAGCCTGCGCGCACGAACTTGGAATGTTTTTGTCAAATTTGAGGCAGAGAGTGGCGCCGAGAGAGTAGGTCTTCTAAAAGCTAAGAGAACATCCTCTTCTTCATCTGGTTAATGCCAAATATTTTACAAAGATCAAGCGAAGGTTAGCAAGAACGTTATGGTGGTTATGGTAATGGTCACCATTTAACGCTAGGATTCTAGTCGTAATTGTATTGAGAGCATAATTGCTTTAATTTCAACCCAACGCTGCATAAATGACGACAAGCTAATCCGGGAGCATATTAGCTTGCGTATCATCCACTCATGTGAATATTAAACATTAAAACCCCTTCACCTCAATACAACTGATTAGTTTTCAGATATCTGTTAGAAATTTTCTTTAGGTACATGGATTTTTAATTTAATCCGGATTTCAATTCACTATTTTTTTGTTTTTTTTTTTTTTTCTTTGCTTAATTTTATCTGTTGCAAGCCAACATTCAAGCCAGAGAAAAATACTTCACTCACTTGCATGCTATAGCTATTCTATTTGCTTTAACTAATTAATGCGTGCTCCAGATTCTAGATTTCACATTAAATGGAGATGATGCGTGCAAATGTTGATGAGTGAATCTTTTGCAAACATGAATATATGCATATATTCACACATATGAACAAGTATGTAGGTAAGTAAGTATTGTAAACATGGACTAACAATACCAATGGCATCCATTGTTCACAGATGCATTAAATGCATCCACCCATACAAACACATTACTATGGAGAAGAATTCATTGCTTAACATTAGGTATTAGAACACTTGGCATTTAGCAGCTAAAAGCGACAGGTATATGCAAAATTTAGAATAGTTTGACAGGTGAACGTTTAAAGTTTTGATTTTCAACAATCTATTGAGAGTGACAGCAGTGCGGTGAAGAGTTTATAACTTAAAGGTAATTATGCTAATTGAAAGGAGCGAAATGATTATGGACACTATACATGGCACACGAATGCACAGACGAATTAACGCCAGCTTTTAATGAATACGTTTATTATTATGTGCTGTCTTTGCTCTAGCATTAAACTATGAAAGTGTTTATCTTTTCTGCTTTATAAGCGAATTTGATATAAATTCATTATTATAAATGTTAAGCCCGTTCCTCTATGCTATTCATGATTAACGAAATACGGATGGTGCGATTGGGTTGTGTGTAGTTATTCGGCTGGAAAAATGTTTTATTGTTCTTAGTGGCATCATGACACGTCCATAATAAGTGCGCTTCTTTTGTCAATAACTTGAATGATTTTCGTTCCTTCCTAATAATATCACGTGCGCTGCATACGTAATCGAAAGAAAAAGTGTCTTGATGATGATGATGAATCTAAATAAAAATGAATATTTTTTTTTTCCTTTTATACGCATTGTTCAAATAATAACATTTTTGCTTTTTTCAAATGTTCACAGAATCGTGCTGAATGGCAAAGGACATTAAAATAATTGACTGTCATCATCATAAAAACTGACAAATACTCGAATGTTTGTACGCATTCACGTTTATAATTTCGGTAAACTGGTATTAAAGGTGAAAAATGAACAAAGCCGGAGCATGCGAGGACAATGGAAAAAAGAGACAAACCAAAAAAAAAAAAAAGTTTATATCCTTTTAAGAGAATTTTTTTTTTTTTTTTTTGGGATGGGGAGATGTTATGAAAAAGTAAGTCTGACTGCATTCTCAGGTTGTTAAGGTTAAGTATGCGAAATGTCATATAAGATAATACACAATATATTTATTTGTGTTGAGCACTTGCTGACAAAAACAAAATCCATCAATTGTTCAAAGCTGTCATTACTGCTACTGGCACAAATAGTCGAAACAATTCGTCCTTCTCCTTAGGGAGACGTTACTACGTTTAGATATTTTTCATAAATTTTCACTTCATTTCCCTTAACATAAACCTCTATATATATATATATATCGCTCTCTATATAAATACACTAGAGTTTATCAACACTGTCATTATTATTATGGCTGTTTTTGTTGCTTTTGTTGTTGTGGTTGCTGTTGCTGTTGCTGTTGCTGTTACAGAGTATATTTAGCTGACAGTTTACTAATTTTGTCATCAATTGTTTAAATATTTACACAAGTAACAAGTGTTTGCGTTAACACAGCCTATCATCTGTCTAACGAACGAAAACGCGTAGGTTATCAATATTGTGTTATTAAGTATATTTTATGGATATTGTATGACGGTAAAGAATTTTGCTTTTTCATAAAAATTTATGAATTTTTTTTCGCATATTTAGGAATTTTTTTTTTTTTTTGACACGGAAAATAATCCATATATATATCATATTAAGTCATGTATAACACGAAGGTAATGACTTATATTAATGCTATAAGGAGTGTTAGTAATTAAAATGCTTATTACACTGCTAAGTATTGCTCACTAAACTGTCTTAAATAATTATATAGGAGCAAGTAAAAATATTTTAGTGGAAGGGAGCCCCGCCGTTAATAATCATAGATATCGCTACAATTATTGGTATAGCGACAAGGCGTTATATGCGGAGTAGTCGAAAAAGTGGTCCGATCCGAATAACTTTCAATAGCTTTTTTGCTAGGGCCAAAACACGTCGTTGTACTAAATTTCATCAAAATATCTCAAAAACTGCGGCCTGAAGACTGTAGACTGAACACAAGAAACCAGAAGGACAGACAAACTTAAATCAATTCAAAAAATGATTCTTAGTCCACTAGTGTAATAAAACATGGTCCATCTCAAGTCCTACTGAGTGTTACATATATTTGGAGTAGATTAATATACCCTTGTACCACAAGTGGTGTAAAATATAATAGTTAAGTTTTAAGTTAAGTTAACTGACTGCAAACCTTAGAAAAAGCTTCCCCATATCATATATAACGCCCATGTAAAAACTTTTGTTTTTTAAGTTTTTTCTTTAATATCTTCTACTACTTCTCTCTCTTGGCCATTGTCCCTCTCCCTCTCTCTCTCTATCACGTTGATGTTTAGGTGAAAAGATGTATATGGAGAGTTTCAGATTTTTAGCTAAAATTGCGCATCGTGAAGTGTGTAAGTGTGTTTGTGTGTGTGTGTGTGTGTAAATGAACAATATATCTAATGGAGACGGATATCCCTGTACTTTACAAAGCAGCCCTCGAGCATATTCATATTATCTCAGTCAAAGATATTCATATCGTTGCCATAATTTCATATTCATAGAGTCCACAAAATATTTGTGTCAAAAATGCAGATGGTCTGCATCTCCAATGTGTGTAGCTAATTAAGGAAAACTGGCATGTTCCCTAAGGTATATTTAATCAGCCTTCGATTGAATTTTATTAAACAATAACGAAAACTAAACATACAGTTGGAAGTAGAGATAGTTCATTCCCCATCTCTCCCCATCTTTCTCGCAAACGTAATAATACCAAATGTTTGTATATAACTTGAAAAGATAGAGGGAGCAATGGTGGCGGGGATGGCAATGTAATCGCAATAGCAAATCGCAAAATGCTTACTTAATTACGCTAAGGAACGATTTGTATATTTGAACTCTTTGCGGATTACCGATATAACTAAGAGCGTGAAATTCACGTAACCTCAGTTTGATGGCGTAATATAAAAACGAAACATTTTAGAAGGCAATCGCGTAATATTTATTTTCAAAGAATTCAAGGACGTATGAAGCGAATAAAAAAAAACGTAGTCAATAAAAAAAAAGTTTAATTAAAACAAGAAATCACTTGTTAGTACCTTAAAGAAATGCACATATATATATATACATATATATATTCATACGTGAACGAATTACCACAAAACAATATTTGAGTCCAGCATGGCATGAACACTTACTTAGTTTCCAAACAAACGATATCGCACTCGAATATAAAATCGAAACTAAAAACTGGAGTTAATCGAATTTGCTGGAAGAGCATCACAATAAATTTTTAAATTGCGAGACTTTAGATGAATTTTAAGTGATTGACAATGGGTTCACTTATCAAAATGAAGGCTTAATATTTAATGAAATTAAATAATGCATCAGAACTAATAAAGTGAAAGTATAAAATACTCTGCCATCATAAACTTCAAACAACCTACGGAAATTTAAATACTTTTCGCTTCATCAAATTCCTTGACACATCAAACTACACTTTGCTAAAGGGATATTTTCACGATTTATCTGAAATTTAACTAATCGTTACTTGACAGTATTACTGCTAATGATTTACAATTTAAATATAAGAGCAACATTAATTATTTATTAAATAAGCTAAAGTCAAACTTTATATTAAATTTATGGAAAATTCTTAATTTTGTCTAACAAATAAATAATTAGCGATTATCAATTAACATAAAATTTCCATCTTTTGAAAAAAAAAAGAGTTCCATTAATAAATAACTATTTTAACTTTATTCAAATTCCAGAAACATTATGCG
The DNA here is from genome assembly GCA_000688735.1 of Glossina austeni. Classification (NCBI taxonomy): domain Eukaryota; kingdom Metazoa; phylum Arthropoda; class Insecta; order Diptera; family Glossinidae; genus Glossina; species Glossina austeni. Next base: position 358,073 of record KK502526.1, on the reverse strand, counting down.
AAATTTAAACGAAAAGGAAAATTGAAAAGTAACTCATAGCTTAGACGTTTTAACAAAATGTACGTAAGCGATTGATTACTTTTAGTGCAAATAAAATGAAGCTTCCGCTTGCTGACTCGCCTTCCATCATTAATTTTTCTCATTTCTCTAATTCACATAATTTTTGTATTCCTTTCTGGTTTGCTTTGTTTCACTTTTAGCTTTTAATGATTTCCGTTCATTCGATTTTCTTCATCCCTTTTCCCAGTTTCTTCTCAATTTTATTCATTACTTTAATCTGAGTTGATTTGTATGCGGTTTTGCTATTACGCGGCAGTGTTATTTAAGTCTTTGTTGTATTGTTGTCATGTCATCGCACGGTTAGCCATATTGCAAAAATAATTCGTTGATTTGTTTTTTATATCGATTTCCATAGTGTAAGACTTTATTCAACTTTAAAAAGACTTTTCTAATCAAAATATCTGTTATTCCTGTTCTGCAAGTGAGAATAAGTAATAGCGCTATAGTCAGATAAGAGCGACTTTTAAACACTCTTCGTCGCCTCGTCTAATGCAAATTATCTTTTATTTTCGCGATAAAATATCAAAATTTGTGTCTCGTCCGCACGTAAAGGTATACTTTTCATGGGATACCTTAAAATGAGAGAGAGAGCCCAAAACATGAACCGACATAGTTTGAATTTTTTGTCTTATGCGTCTGAATCGATTTTCGTCAAAAAGTAATATACGGAACATTAGACTTTGTTGCCACGTAAAGGCTTACTTTTAATCTAGATCCTTATACGGGTGGGTTTCGGAAAATAGACTTGCGTGGTTCGATTTATTAAATTTGAAGGCCAACCTATTGTCATGCGCCAACTTCCATGACAACCTAGCATTTTTTCAACAACTTTTGAGGAGATTTGAAAATTGCAAGCCTTTTCATAAAACGACTTTTTGAAAAAAAAGCTTTATATGTACAGTAGTCACAAACGTGGTCTGATCGAATTCATTTTCCCCGGGCAAGGACAAGTTAGTTTTACAAAATTCCTGCAAATGGCGACTCAGTCATCGTACTTGCATTCTCATACGCCTATAGTAAATTTAATCATTAAATTCAAAAGCTGCGGAAAATTTAATAACCCGAAGACTTCAGTTTGGGCTCGCCGGGCAAGATCAGCTGAAGCAATGACTACTGTAACTGAAAATTCAGAGCTTGCGAAAGAATGGTTGTATCATATGGAAAATTTTCCAAACCGATGGTTTCTCGTCATTGAAATTTCTATTGACCATCGAGCTCGTGCGATTTAATGCCATTAGAATTTTTCCTTTGCCTTTTACTGCTGTAAAAATGTCTTCTTTTAAGACGAAATATTTTAACTAAATAAAGCTTTTGGAAAGTCGGTGACTTGATCACTTGAATCATTCGCTCCAACGGTCAAAAAGTTATCATCGCTTTACGCCAAATATCTGACGTCATGCAACCAATAGAATATATTCGTAAGGTATTTTGCTAATTTGTGGCATTTAGGTTCGAAAATCTCGAAAATATTTCTAACCTCATCTTTTAGATGCGAAATGTTTGCATAAACTATTGTCTGCTGCACTTTGTTTGGATAAATTCCAATTTTCCGTTTATTAATATCCCTTGCGATTTGTATACCATATGTCAAGTAATAGTAAGCTGTCGTATAAAACCCTTTACCTATTATGGAAGAGTTTTAGGCAGACATCAGCCATTTTCAAACTTGATCTGCTCCTTCGATTAAGACGGAGCCAATCTTAGGTGTCGTGGATAAGGACTCAGTGTATATTTATAAATAGTTTCTGTGTCGTAGTTTTGCTTTGTATTTGTAAGTGGATATCAAATCCTAAAAAAATCCTAAAAATGCTAATCTTTCGAAAGTAAGCGAAAAAACTTCAAAAACTTTTACTCAACTCTCTAATGCAATCCCAGTTCGCAGAAAATGTCGCGATGTTGAAATACATATTTGTAAAGTGGATCTTGTGCTAAATAAAATTTTTCAAACTTTATAACAGCAGCTCTCGGTCATTTAAGCCTTGTTAGAAGCGTATGATATGGAAAGACGAATAATTACTCTTTAGTCAACAAATACTATGCAAGCCAATTGCATACAAAGTAAGCCAATTGCAGGAGGTAAGCATATAACAGTAATGATTGTATGTGCTATTAGTTCTTCAATATCTTCATTAACGATTTTTTACGATAGTTTATTATTTATGTTATTTTCTTTAAATGAAAAAGAGAAACCAATTTCTGCAAAGAGAAATCTCATTAATTAAAAATATTTACTTATATTAATTGATGAAAGTTGCTATTCTCTATAACTTTACGAGATCATTATTGATTTCGTTAAAAAAGAATAATGATACGCGCAGTTTTTCTTTGATAAAAAGAGAGGAAAAAACTTGCTTTTAACTTTATTGCGTATAATGAACTGGCCAGAATGATATGTACAGTGACGAGTATGGAAAAGACAAAACAGCAAGACATGACAGGCATTTCATAGCCATAAACTAATGCATATATGCATTTACGTTTGTATATATATATATATATATATATATATATATATATATATAT
>KK502526.1:344036-355198 GCA_000688735.1 Glossina austeni | reverse complement strand
TCAAAGAAAAACTGTAAAATGTACCGAATTTTCTCTTTGTTCACTTCCATTTTTAACACGCTGTAACTCACAACTGAATGCACCAAACAAAAAACAACAAAAGAATTTTTTTTACTGCGAAATGTCACCTTTCCAACGTGCATAAATCTGAAATTGTTTGATCGTTACTTTACGAGAAATCTACCAGTGCAGCCATCTACCGAAAAAATAATGGATTTCTTTTTCCCCAACCTAATATTTACTAAGTGTAACTTTTAAAAATCTATTTGTCTACTGTTCAGATCAATACATTTTCGACTACCTAATATCTGTTGTTATCTATATCTTTGCTCTTTGCATGCATAATAATTTACGTGTATATGTTTTAACTTTAGTAATAATAATAAGTTTTATCGGTATTTCATGAAAAACTATAGCATATTGAAAATTGCGTATTGGCAGTGTGCTCCCAGGCAAGCTGGTTTTACTGCAAGATTCTATAGCGTTTTATTATTTATGGGTGCATCGTTAATCATTAGCCTGGCAGCGTATGCCGGCAGCACGAGGAAATTTGTAAGAAATTTATATGGAAATGAGCTAATTTCCTTTCGCTATAACATGTAATGAAACATATGTACAAACGGTGGGGAGAGCTATAAATATCTTCTATTGCGTTGGGTTGGCGTGCGCGATGAATTATAAGGAGTGTAGGAGCTTGTTAGCAGTTAACATGATTAGAAGAAAAGTGTTGATGTCAAAAGTGCTGATAACTAAAAAATGAAATAAATAAAAATATTTAAAAACTTTTACAAGAATTTTTTTCTTTTTTTTTCTTTTTTCTTTCTAAAATATGTTCAAAATTGTCGAAAAGCTTCGGGTTTTTTCATATTAAGGGAAACAAATGTTCGAGGAATGAATTGAGTGCTACTAGAACACCTTAACGTTAGTCCCCAAAAATTTTTCCTCCCTAAACGTCATATGATATATTGCCACCGTTTCACACTCCAGAGTTACTTCAACACCCCAAAGATATTTCTTTGCAACTGTAAGCAAATATTTCAGCGCCAAGCTTTGCCTTGCCTTTTCGGGTTATTTAGCAACACATTATGCCGGGTTCTGTTTAATGTTTAATTATTTATTGGACTGGTAGGAAAGAAATTCCGTTGCCGTATAACTGCTTCAGTTATGTCGATTCTTTTACATGACAGAATGGAAGTAAAACAATTTCTTTTTTTTTGTTTTTTTTTTCGTCCATCTATTATCCTGGTATCCGTTATTTACGAGTATGTTCAGGACAAAGCCATGGGATATTTTTCCCTTGTGAGTCTTTCACTTGACAAATTTTGCAGGCATTATGTAGCAACTTCTGTTTAAAATCAAATCCGCCTGTGCTTCGTCGAAACGTTAGGCCATGTGTTTGCCTATAAAATCCCAATACAAAAACCATTAACAATCGTCAATTGTCTGCAGCCTTTATACCCCCCTTATTGGCATATGTAATACAGTTCATTATTTAGTTATTGCCAGAATACAAAGCAACTGGAAAAGTTTCAAAAAAAAAAAAAACAACTGTTGACGGTATTACGTAAGTTAGCATGCCAAATGAACGCAAAGATGTTTTAATGGTCGCGTGTTCGTTCGTTGTTTGCCCAAAGGCTTCAATACCTTGTTACAACAGTCAGTCGTTCATAGAAAACACAAAAAAAAAAAAAAACAAAAATACAAAAAGCCAGTTGTTTACAAACAAACGGTTAAGCTGACGTTATTGTGTTTGTATTACTACGGCTTTTGTATTCTTCTGTTCTATCTGTCCGTATTGTCAGGTTAACAGCTTGCTTAACGAATTGTTATTACAGAAGTGTTTGGTCAAGAAGTACACTTTTAACCGTTGACACATTATACGCATGACTTCTTAGGGACATTCATTGTGTAATAATTGAACTTTTATGCTTTAATTGTATATTTTTTTTTGCAAAAAAAGAAAAATTCCCTTAGAACGTAATCGCTTTATAACTTAAGTCAGCAAATAGAACGTATAATGTTTACAATATTGAAATAATGATAAAATGAACTTATTTCACTTATTCATTGAAAACGCTTGAAGTCTCCATCCTTTCGTATACTTCAATTTATGTATTGAAATGTTATTGTGTTGAAGATTTGCTTTTCTTTCGTTGACTGTTCTTTCACTAATACTACATAGATGACAACTGTTCATAATGGCCTCCGGCTCGTTTTTTTTTTTCTTTTATTCGTAAACATGTAAAATCTATCTGTACAATGCAATCAATGATTTATAAATATTCTAATCTTGAGGTTTTTAAAGAGCTTTTAAAAGTACGTACCATTTTCGGTACGTCTTTAAGTCGAATTCCTTCACTTTCTGAAGAACTTTTAAAAATGTTTGAAATTTGAGGATACCAACGTGGTCTCAACTCGACCCATGGGAAAGAGAAGACGGACATTCTATTTTCCTTTTGAAAATGTCTTTCTTAATTGGCTTAATAACGTTTGGCAGAAAAGCTTTTGAAAATCAAAAAAAAAATTCGCAATTTTCTTCCCGCCTTTTATTATGTTTACTCTTTATTCACCGCTCAATATTTTAAAATATTTTAAAATTGTCGACAGTCCCTGGTAATTTTCACTTTAAATACCTAAACTAGGTCGACTGTGGCATATATCGTAGTGAGGTTAGACGCGACCCTTTCTTATGTAGGGTAATATCCAAGATTAGAAACATGACTGCGCTGTCTTTTCTATTTAAAAAGGGGATTGCGCTTGCAAAAATTATCCTAAAGAATTGTCATACATTTGAAAGACGAATCCAGTCCATTTCTGAAGTGTGCAAATAAAGCCTAAGGGTGCTTTTGTAAGATAAGCTCGCTCATAAGCTCATGACCTCAGGGAAGACTTCAAGTTAAAAAATTTTTAAAATTTTCAAAGAAGAGGGGTTTTCCTATAACATGATTACTTGTGAATGTAAAAAAAAAACTTTATACGAGGATTTTGGTACCTGCCTGTTGTCGAAACGACTTTGAAAAAAGTGATTTATATCATGAGGAACATATATATATATATATATATGAACATATATATATACATATATATATTATCTAAATTCCTATATATATGCATGTATGTAATCTTTCGGTCAAAGACCATTGACAGCATTACATAAATTGTTTACGCACCACACCATCAGATTCATATAATACGAAGTAATAGTTATTCGAAGTTTGCAAATTTGTTGTTATCTTTTTGAATTGATAACAGCTACTGGGTACTTTCCTACAAAATTTCAGTTGTAAATACAGTAACAGTGAGTATATGGACGGCAGTAGGAGCATGCGCTATAAACGCGTTTATTCATTTTCTCTGTTTCGTCGAAGAGCGAGAGAAATATCCTAAGGAATGTTGATAATATGAAACTTATTTTAGAAGAGAGAAATTAACAGAGTGATAAATATTACGTGTATAGGACTCTGTTAAGTTTATACATATATACGAAATTGAATACAGGGACGGGGCCATTTTTTGGGGTATATTGGATGCAAGCTACGTAGCTCTTGAGAAACATTCGCTTCGCAAACAGTGTGCGAATAACTCCAGACCATGAAAATCTCCCTAAGACAAGTTGTGTGTGGAGAGAAGCTCTTCATTTTTAACGCGTCCATTGTGCCCATTTAATGTCGGGAATGCGGTTCTAAAAAGTAGAGTACCTAAGCTGAGAGCATAGTATAAGTTAAGCTGAGTCCATATATTCTAGTCCGGGGACGTTGCAATTACGCATATTTTTGTTCAAATGTTCATGATCAGCTCTAGAGTCAATTAAAGTACACACCGTTCGATTTATAATAGCATGACATTTTTACAGCGACGTACAACACCAATCTATTGGAAAAAAATTGCATTAAGCGAAGATAACTCAACAAAGCAAGGAACGTAAAGTCAGTCATTCCAACGAACGACGTTAAGTCATGGTAATGGTCTAGCTAATGAGTAATCGACTAAAATATGCACAAGTTATAAATTCTTTGTCTTTGCCTAAGGGGTGCGGAGCGGAGCTTAGATCTAAATGATCGATGAACACAAATGTGGACAAAATGGTGAAGCCGACGCTTACGAGACATTCTCAAAGGTTGCAAAAATGAGTTGTAAGTATGCTTAGGGTCTTCTTTGTAACGTCGGGTCGAAGTTAATCTTAGCCGGAATCAAAGTTTTTTTAAATCATTCAGTATATGACTGTAGTCAACATTACAACTGTACACTGCTGCTATTACAGCTTTAGCTTCTGAATAACACGTAAGGTTTTAGGTGAAATTTTTTTATTTTTCGAAATGATTTGTAAAAAATTAATTGTAATGAATGAATCGAAAAAATTGCACGTGTTTCTTTAAAGTACATTATCATCAAGCTAGACTTGAAATTTAAAATTAATCAAATCAGATTTAACTCTAAAGGCTTAGTTTTGAAAAAGAAGCGACTGGAAAGTTTTAAGTAATGTGTTCACTCGAAAGTTGGAATGTTTGGAATTCGACAATTTGAAAATTCTTCCTAAGTCGCTGTGCTCTAGGGCTACTAAGCAGCCAATTGAAGAAGAATGCATCCCTTCTTGGAAAAAAAAATTTCTTTTATTATTTTATGCTGAATGTTAAGAAGTTGCATGAGGCTTGTTGAGGCTTGTTTGAGATCCAGTAGAAGGACTCTGGAACTAAGTTCAGTAATTATGAAATTAAACTGTTTCCCATCATTACCACGCATTAAAATTAAGACGCCTGAGAGATTATTGATGGATCTCTGTCGTGACAGAAGAGCATTGGATTGAAATGGAATAAAAACCCCTTCACAAGATTTATTAAGAAGGTATGAACTAATCGACTCCATTAGCGGTCAGGGGAATTTTGGCGATTGCAGTTGAGAAATCTGTAACTTATAATTTATTCGGTCGAAAGCCTTAGTAAAGTTTGAGTGTCTAACATTCATTTGTGAGCCGTAAGAAAAAGGCTTACAAAAGGAAGTTTGTGAGTTCGCGAACATGTGTAACGGCCTTGTTGATATGCATGTTGTTTCGGAGAAACGAACGATTTAAAGGCGAAAGTAGCAAGTAGCTCGAAAAATTTGAGTAAAAGGCTCAACATTACTACGTCTCTATGATATTCTACTAGGCAAAGTCAACACTGAGCAAAGTCAAAGACATTTTAAGAATACAGGACAGGATGGCACCAGGACCTGGAAAGCAATAATGTCTTAGTGAAGAAGAAGAAGAAGAACTGAAGAACTTCATCTTTTGAAATGATGATACGAGGAATTGAAATAGTATCTGTAATTTCGTAAACATAGGCTGTGTTGGTGGCACTGCATTCTGCACTAGAGTTATGCCAGAAGAGTTTTGCAAAAGGATTCAAAATTTTTCATACTTTTTGAGGAATCAGATCTGCTTCCTTTTTAAGTTTACAAGTTCATAAAAATATTTTAGATTTGATAATAGTGAAGAACATTTAATTTTATATGGGTATCTTGAGTAACAAAAGTGATTGAAGTGATCAAATCAATGTCCTTCGATATAATATTAGGGAACTTTTTTAAGTATTTCTTGAATAATCTGTTCTCTCTCTTCTTAAGGAATTTTAGTTCTCTATGGAACTCCAGTGCATGTGGTATCCGATGGTAAGGTTCTCTTATAAGGATGAGTGCAGGCAAAGCTTCATTTAAAACAAGGACGGAAAAGTGTTCATATATTCTACTGAGAAATCTGATCTGATATTCTTTAGCAGGCTATCTAGTAATGATATATTACTTGTTCGTTACTATATATATAGTTTATTGAAGGCATATCCGAAAAGAATAACACTTGTGACAGTTTAGAAGAATTCAACGAAATACTATGGACCGATACACATAACAAAGATAATAATGATTATCTCGCTGAACTAATGTCAGAGTACGATTTATTTGTACTGAATTGGATGTTATTATAATGTAGAAGGCCGAAGTCTGCATGAGGAAGTCGGTTCCATATAGACATCATCATCATCATCGAAACCCCATTCAACTTGCGGTAGATTAAAGTCACCTAGCAATACGATGACAACTGCAGGTTTGAGGGATGAATCGCATGGATAAGAGTTACATAAGACGTACATAAATTCATATAGATCGCATTGTTTCCCTTAGGTGGAGTAAGAATATATTTTTATTATTCCTCACTAGGCAGACAGCTATACACCCAAAGTGGCTGAGAGTTCAAATAAGTGTCATGAGTAGGCCGTGGCTATAAAAGAAGAAAAAGAACCCTTTACTGAGTCCGCACTATCAGAAGAAATGGGTATTATATGAGAAGGCAATAATAAAAAGCCGGTCCGCTTTAACGTGAAATGGAAAAATTTATTAATCTGTTGCTTACATTTTTTTATTTTTTAATTTTTATGCATTTTATTTACGAAGCTATATAACCGAAATTTTCCTATGCATCGTAATTGCACCTGCAATCTAGTTCTGGCGATCTTATTAACGACGGAGGGAGCATCAAAATATTCGAAAATTATTTTCTTTATGGAATAAAACAAGTGTTAAACTTACTGCTTAAGCTCTTTGTTGTTTATTTACAGGACTTTACTCTTTCAAATTCCTTTACAGACATCTTGTTTCACAATTTCAATGCGTTTCATTGACGAAATTCTATTAAATTGCGAATGAATGTACCTACGAAAGACAGAATAAAAAAAAAAAAAAACTTTTTTTTTAGAGTTCAAAGAAATTTTGGTTAGTCTTCATAGTTCAGTATACGGTGAACATTGTAACTAAGCTAATGTTGTGTGTTATAATGTCTTGGAAAAATTTCGCAAAATGGCAAAAGAAAAGAAAAAAAAAAAGAAGAAAAATGAAAAACGTAAAAAAGAGAAACGTTTTGTTAAGTTAAGTAAAAGGCAAACAGCAATCAATGACTAAAGCATTGTTTAAATGTATTGAAGCGAACACATAGAAAACATGAAAACATTTTTAAAGGCACTTTTCTAATAGAGACTGTTAACGCATACACAAACATAGACAAACGGGCGCTGGCCAATGTATAGTACTTGCGTTTATTCATGCACACTCATACACCAATACGCGTACACAAACACTCCGCACATAAACACACACAGCCCCATACATAAATAGACACTTATATGCAGGCACGCACGTACACATACCTTCGTGTAGATATATGTACATAAAGAGCATCCCGTGATAATAACAATGACAATGGTGAATAGAGTTCCTGGAGCGTTTCCGTTTTTTGCCAATGGACCAATTTTTTAACGTTTTTTGTGTGGGTTTCCTCTTTCATAATATCCGAGAGAGAGAAAGAACAAAAGAAAGAGAGAGTGTTTCAATTTCGAATGTTTTGCTTTATTTCAATATTATTTGTGTGCATATGAATGCATGTGTGTGTGTGTGTGTGTGTATGTATGTATGTATGTATGTATGTGCTTTCGTGAACTAGTTTTTCGTTATTGTATACGAGTGTGTCTGTATATGTATTTACATACTGACACACTCTTCGCACGCATGCACAAGCTTATATATATACATATTATATATATATATATATATATATATATATATAAATATATATATTTGCAAAGACAGCGTAATGTATGCTGCGTAACGAATCTCATACTCTTGCGCTCTGCATTCTGTAAAAGCAACATGAATTAAAAAAAAAAAAAAAAAAGCAAAAAAAGGAAAAAAGAAAACAAAAAACAACAAAAAGGAAAAAAGGAAAGCAAATCACACAAACACATTAAAATCACTCTCTTCTGGAGGGCCATTGTTGTTGATTATCCTTCGTGTATGGTGGTCGTTTTCTAAGGCTCGTCTATGTGACGATTGTGACTGTGTTCCAGTTTTTTCGTTAATGCTGTTTGGTAATGAGACCTTCGCCAAGTCGTCATCAATGTGAAGCAGCTCAGTCGTCATTGCGTGTTGTAGGTGGTCGGGTGGTAAGGACTCCAGGAATCCAGGAACTAAATCCAACGCGTCTAATTTGTAATACCAGGTTTTCTTAGTTCTCCTATATTTTATAGTGCGAATATATGGATTGTATATGTGTGTTCTTTTATGTGTGTCTGTTATGTGGCTGCTGCTTGCTACTGTTGCAGCAGCAAAAGTGCTATAACATTAACTTTATCTGCAGTTTTATATTACACACGCTTTTACTGCGTTTTCCGTTTTACATTTTTTTATGTTGCCAGTGAATACGTTGCTGCCTTATTTTTACGATTTTTCTTTCGATATACATTTCGAACGAGACATTTAACGGGAGTGGTATTACTCATAGAGTTCGTAAAAGTGTGTGCACAGACGAACGTGTTTGTTAATGCGTGAGTTTAAGCATTTTTTTTTTTTTTTTTTTTTTCAGTTTCTTTTTTTTTTTTTTTTTTTTTTTTTTTTTTTTTTTTTCTATACAGTTGCCGTGGGTGATGGTAAATTTTTTGCAAATGCCATCATTTAGTTTATTTTTAGAACTTAACGTTGAAAAGTGTGTTACTACGGTTACTGGACTCTCTTTGTCTCCTTAACACATATACACATAATCAGTCAGACAAATCTTTTGCGGTTAAGTGATAAAAAAAAAAGCAACGAAAAGGGGAAAAAGAAATAAAAATAATGTTATTAAACTCTTTGCTTTTTTTTTTCTTCTTTTTTTTTAATAAAGTTTTTTTTTTTTTTTTTTCAAAATGATAATGAATTTTGTTTAGTTTAATAAAAATAAAATTAAAACGAAAAAAACAAAAAATAATTAAACCGCTTTGCACAACAATTATCATACTTGAATTTGTAATTTCCGTAACCGCTTCAATGCTGCTAATAATACAATTTTTGTTTAAATTAAAGATCAAACAATTAAAATAAAACGAAAAAAGTAAAAATAAATAAATAAATAAAAAAATTGCGTTAAATTATCCTGCACATGACCACAACATTCGATTACATTTAATTATGCGGTCATTTTTGTAGAGAATTGTGGCTAGAATATGTAACAATAACAACAATGATGGCAACAATGTCAGTTATAGCATAACATGTACTTGTTAATATTCTTATCGGCTTGTATTATAGTTCGTGCGTGTGTGTTCATTAATTATCAACATATCCCTCTTATACTACTTCAATTAGTATTATGCGGTGAGTTTGGCTTTCTTTTTTTTATTTCCTTTTTTATTTTAATCTCAAATCTAAGCATCATTTATTTTTTTTAATTGAAATGCTTAGCATAAATCAAATAACAACAACATTTTTTTATGTATTTATTGAAAAATGGAAAAGTTTGAAAAATTGTGTTCTAGAAAAGTTTAAAGCGAATCGAGAATACCTAAAATTTTATATAGTGCAGTGTAGAGTAAAGTGTAAGCCGATTAAAGTTATTCGCATAATGAAACTCCAAATGGCTTTAATAACCACTAGACTAGAATTTCAGGTGGAAATTTCTCGATTGAAAATATATTGAAATTTTTTTTTTGAAACCATTTTTTAACTTGGCCTACCGGACAAAACTCAGCTCATTAACTTTTTGATATCGCGAATGGTGGTCGAACCGACATCGAATCTCAAAACGATTAGAAATATGTTAGGATTTTTTTCGCTTGGCTTTGTTTTAATTTCAGATTAACGCAAATATTTACTCGTGAAAATTCTTACTTTTTTTCTTTATTGTTGTTATTGCTCACTGTTAGTGGTCTTGTTCAATAAACATCTATGTTGCAAGTGAAAGAGTTCCAGTAAAGAATAAGAAGCTAAGGTCTGAACGCAGTTAGAATTTCATATAAATACACTTTACAAACATGTCAACGCTGTGAAATTTTTTTCGCGATTTTCCATTGATTGCGAATTTTTAATTTTTATTGAATATTGGATTGAATTGAACCGAATTGAATTTCATATTCCAATGAATTCAATTATGTAGAACAAAAGTAGAACGATCTGAATTGAAAATGAATGAATGAAGTAAATTCAAGCGAATATTGAATCCACTATTAAATGAAGTTACCTTGAACCGAATAAATTGATTTAAGTATTCAAGTGAATACTTTCGACATTGACAAATGAGTGAATGTGAACGTAATTGACCATTGTATCAAATATTGTAATGAATGTTGAACTTAATCTTGAAATGAATTGCACAATAAATTGAATATTGAATTGTGAGGTGTACAACATCGGTTGTAGTTGCATTTGTAAAACCAATCCTTATATTTATCGAATACATGGGAAAATTCTATGAAGGGTCTGTAGTAGCTTGTGCTCACTAAATTACGGTGATTTTTACTAAATTGATGTAAAAAGGCAAATAAAAGTCCCCTTTCCTTTCCTCTATTCTCTTATTTTCTTTTATTTTCGTGATAAAATAGGAAAACTTAAGCTTTGTTTTCGCGTAAAATCATCCTCCTTATATAGGATTACGCATTGATTTGGTTCAAGCTTGGCAAAATAAATTGTCTTGTCAAAGAATTTCTTATTCATAACCTAAGGTGCGAAAGGTTATGGGTGCTTACTTTTCATGACGTCCTTTATGTAGAATGAGGTCCAAAATGTAGGTCTACATCAAGACTCAGACCCTATTCGGTACCATTATTTTTAAGTCAAGCTACCAACATGGAGAGATTTTCTTTAAAAAATATTAAAAAGTAACCGTTTTTGCCATACAAACTTTTACCTGATGATTATATAGGAGTTGAAAAGAATTGAAAAAATTGGACATTTCGACCCAAATTTTTCACATTAATTTGTGCCGGAATATAAAATGTCAGCGATCTTTTTCGGGCAATTCTGGAAATTCCTAATTTTTTCACATTTGTCGTTTGTCTGTGGAGGAACTGTAAAAATAGTCCGATACAATCCATTTCTTGTAGGATTCGTCGCTGGGTTGAAGCACATTACTGTAGCGAATTTCAACAATATATCGCAAAAAGGTGCGAAGTGTAGGTTGAACATAAAAATAATGCATGGCCGTAATCAAACGGGCGGACAGACAGATATTGAAATTTGAACCCATTCCTAAAACGATTCTCAATTGATGGATATAGTAAGTGTCTAGGTGTTACATATACCCTTATTAACTTAAAATATCTTGCATCAAATATGGTATAGAATATCATGAGAATAGGTATTTATATGGGAAAAGTACGATCCTTAGACCA
>KK502526.1:326093-343918 GCA_000688735.1 Glossina austeni | reverse complement strand
TCCCAATTACGAATCCATGGTTATATTCGGAAAAACGACTGTTTAATTTCATTTTTGAATATATAAGGAACCGGGATACAAAAAAGAATTTTTATAGAAATTTTATAACAAGAAGAAAAATCAAGATTTTTCGTTCCGCTGAAATTGGTTGCTTGATACAAGGTACCTATCGCTTTTAATTTTCCCGAACTACTAGTTACAAATTTCAGCACGAAAGAATTAGAAAGTGGTTTGCGAGATTTCGGGCAAAAAATTGTAGTTGTGGAAACGATGAAAATTCGCTTATGTCCATTGGTTTCCGGGAAAACCATCCAGCAAATGATTTTTTGTTTAGGATGGGAAGTTTTACCGCATCCGCTATATTTTCTAGGCGTGGCCTGGGCTGTTCTAATTACCACTTCCTCAAATCGCTACAGTCATATTTAGCAAGTCAGCGGTTCGTCAGCAGTTGAAGGGCAGATAAAGCTTAAACCCGATATATTACTTTTATAAAAGGAAGGGCATTACGAGCTCTTACCCTTTGATTGAGTTTTTTAATATTTTATTTGATTAGGAGTTTTATAATATTTAATCAACTGTGTACACGATAAAATTGAACGCTATCTCATGTTTTTAATTTTCGACGAGTCTTTATGAAATTTCATAAGGAAGGGCAATGGTAGCATTACGAGCTCTTACCCTTTGAAAGTTTAACATTTGATTAGGAGTTTTATAATATTTAATCAACTGTGCAGATGATAAAATTGAACGCTATCTCAGGTTTTTAATTTTCGACGAGTCTTTATGAAATTTCAAATTTTCCTCAAGAACGTCTCTTTTTGGATTCTGGAAGAGAAAAGTCAAGCTCTCTATATGCGTAGCATCGATAAGAACCTGACGAAAGATTATCTTAGATAAACTTGCACTTTTGTGACTTTTTGCACTTGAAAGCACTCTTGCCAAATAGACCCATGAAATATGCCATAATTGCAATAAAATTTCAGCGGTTTAGTTATAACGAACTTTAGTTTAAGAGGAAATGTATTTTACATGATATCTTTGAGCGGGAGGCCAAGACTTGCGAACTGTCTCTTTCAGTGGAATTTAGGGAATTTAAATAGCTTGTCATAGTTAATTCGATTTATAATCCAAGTCTATAACAAAGTCTCTGTAACCCATTTTTAATTAGCTTAATTAAGTACTTTAACTCAATTAGCAATCAGTTTGTACTGTACAAGTTATTTCTTACGTAAGCTTAGCCCATACAGTTAACAATTTAGGATAGCTTGAAAAGATGTCTCCTCTACAGGATTTTTGCTAATTCGATTAAACTTCATTTTAATATTTCTGGCTCTTCGTAGTTAGTATGGTGTAGAGAGCTTTTGTTGTGCTTTTTCGAAAAAACACGTTTCAGAAATTTAAGCCTTTACTAGTTTTAATTATGTCAACCTTGGGGCTTCTTTTGTTTTTTTTTTTTTTATCTTTTGTATCTGTTATGTAGATATTTATTTACTTCGTGTGCATAATTTATGGTAGATAGGCAATAAGTTTCAAACTAACAGCAATTACGTTTTATAATATTAAATAAATAATGTAAATGAATTTAACTCAAGTATTTCTTTCAATAGTTAGTGTAAATGAATTAAAATGTTTCAATCGATTTGTTTTTAGTTAATTGATGGGAGTTATATTTACTTTTCAAAAGTCTTGACGCAGATATTTAAATTATTTAAATTTCATGGGAATTTCTTTTATCATTTTAAACTATTTTATAAGCATTTTGCTTATATTTTGCGACCTTACGATTTAAGATACCGCTGTTAGATATATTTGTAGTTCTCCTTTGAAGATTCTCTCTATTTAGACCGCACATACCACAACCGCAATTACTCTCTGCTATTAATTATTTCTTGTTTTATTGAACTTGTCAAAAATACTAATAATAACGATAAAAAACAATAATAATAATTAGTAATAACTAATAATTAATAATTTATTCATGGATTTCCATGCATTTTTCTTTTGGCTGAGCGGTTTTAACAATCGACAGAAGCATGTTTTATCAGCCAATTAAATTTTGTTTCCTTTTATGTTACCGTTTGATTTGATTTAGTTTTCAATCCAATTTTTTTTATTTTCTCTCTCTTTTATACTCTACACTAATTGCGCTACAGGGGTATATTAAGTTTGGGTAGAAATATACAACAATCAGAAGAATTCGAGATAGACTCATATTTTATTAGATTGATTCTTCTATCTTGTCCGTCCGTCCATCCACCTGTAATTCTTGTATTTTTTAGATCACTATTTTTAATAGATTTTGATGAAGTTCGTTACGATGACGTGTTTTGGTCTTAGAACGCACTCTATTGAAAATGAATTTAATCGGACCACTTTTTCAATATTTTTCAATTTTCATAATAATGTTAAGCGAACTGATGTAGGGTATGTAATGGTGGGCCGTGGTGCATTATAACGGGTTTACTTGCTTACTTTATAATGCTTTTCCAAAAAGGTGAAGAACACTTGCATCCTCATATATTTCGGTCGCTTTTAGGTACGCAGTGATCATATAGATAACGCGAATGATCGGCGCATTTTAGACTTTCTATTATTTTTCATATTTTACACCGGCTACAAAAGAATTATACAAGTGTGCTCCTAAGAATCATGTGGTAAACGCACCCGAAACCATATATATTTTTGTTAGCATAGCATACCGATTTGCCTTCATTTCATCCGTCCGCTTTTATAAGCCAAACATAAAATTTGATAGCGAGGACGAAAATTTTGCACAGTAATTTTGATGAAATTCGGTACGCGGACGTGTACTGGTCCAAAGCCGAACACTAGCGAAAATGGTTGGGATCGGACTGCTTAGCATAAAGTGCTTTAGTTTGAGAAGTCATCATAAGAGTATCTCTGCAATGGTGTGGTATACTTAATGGTGGGCCGCTCACAAGTGGTGGCTGAATATATCTCTTTCGCTTATAATAAGTGCAGGGAGTTGTGTATATAAAAATCGTTAAATATATATGCATGCATGTATGTATATACATATATTTCTTTCTTTTTTGTTAATGCATTTCTTTATTGAATAATATTGGTTTTGCACAATATTCTCGTAATATTTTTTCATTAATTAAAATAAGACACATTATCTATCATGTTTCATCCCTTTAGGCACGGATAGGCACGGATTAAATCACCAATATTTGAGAATATCTCTGTTGTGCGGTCTCCTTCCTATAGGTGTTATTTAAATTCAATTGAATCAGTTTAAAAGCATTTCTTGCTGTTTGTCCTAAGGAAATTCAGCTGAGGTCCCATCGTCCTTGTGCCACATTCTGAAAATAGATTGCTTTTGTTAGCTTTACTGTCACTTGAGAAACGCAGATTGGTACTGTCGATTCGCCCCCATTACTTGATGAGATAAGCTTTAATGTAGCGAATCGCTTCTTTACGAACTTTATCTTCATTATGCTAAGTCAATGTAAATATAATTACGAGCTTTTCAATCCGTTCAGAGTCTTTGAGAGAGAGTTTATCACTTAATCTCAAAGCGAACTCTTTAAATTCTTTCAAAACAAGTAACACGCGCGATTTCCTTATGTCTTATTTAAACTAACTTGCAATCTTAACGTCTTACTAGGAATCGAAAATTAACTGGTGTTGTTTATTCTTATCAGTCGCCAAGCTTTTGCATGTTTCCAATGACTTAGCTGACGACTCCGATCTGTGTGGGCTGTGGGTGTCCCTCTGTGCTATATATGTCCATTCTTATTTTTCTTTTTTCTCTCTCTTATTTATTTACACATGAATCTTATTCTTCTCTTTCTATACTTTCGTCGTGGTTTTTATTTTTTTCGTTTTTTTTGCTCTTTACTTCTCTTTACATACTTTATATTAGTTTTTAATAATAATTCGAATAAGATTTACTTCTAAGAGTCAATTGAATTCGGTTGCAAATTTATTTTAGCTGAGTTTCATGTGTAAATAAAAAGCGTAAAGGCAGAGGGCGTATGAGTTACTTTCTGATCGAGAAAATGTTTTTAATATCGCATACAGCATCCACGTAGTGAACATGAAAGAAATTTAAAAATGGAGTTTGTTGCTATGGAAAGTCAATGAACAGTTGTATGACTGAATGAATGAATAAATGAATGAATGAATAAATGAATGAATGAATAAATGAATGAATGAATGAACGAAATGCATAACAGAGATAATGGTGTAAATGTACTTTCTTTGTTGTTCTTTTAGCTGACGGTCAGAGTAGTTAAGATACTGAAACTTTTATTTGCAGTTTCGTCAGTATCCAAGACCCGTGCTGTTGTATTCCGATTTTAACAAATGTTTGGTTATTTGCCTTTTAAAAAATTTGACGTTGTGTTTAACAAATGTTCACTTGTTTTTATGTATTTCTTTTTATATTGTTTAGCATCCTCGATCGCCTAGAACTTTTTGTTCTCTTTTTTGCATATGAAAACATTTCAATGCGTCATATGAGATCTTATTAAATAGCGTATCTCCTGTTGCGTTAGAGGAGGACCACTTTCCATACCCTTTATCAGTTGGCTACGAAATGCAGAATGAGTAAAGTGTAGCGTATAAAGATCATTTAAAGCATTCCGTTTAATACGATATCCAAAAGGGAGGCAAAACACAAGCTCTTTTGCAGAGCTTATATAATGCATTGGTGGACGGAATTCTAAATATTCGGAACTTATGATGATGTTTTGCCAAATTTCAATTCCGAGATTTCAGTTACAAAGGAGATCGTTGAGCAACCCACATCTGATAGTGGATATGTGGTCAATCGGTAAGCGTTATGTGTTTACTACCACAGCACTGGGCCAGTATTGTCAAACCCATAAACCCAAACCCATTGTGTAAATAAATCTACACAATCGACATTTACCGCAATAACGGCTTAGGTTTAAATTTTTATTTATATTTATTGAAACTTGAGATTTCAAATCGCTGTTTTATAACATACTAAAAATGAAACCTTTCTGGTAAAGTAAGTTATCGCTTTTGAGGACGAGTATATAGTCGAAAAAAGGAAAAATGTTATAGTGAGCCACAGCTCAGAATTACATATCCTTAACACCCAGCAATCGTTCATATAAGTAGTTTTTAAAGTAAGTCGTTGTATGGGAAACGGTCAAAAGAGCAGTGCAATCGGAACAGTTTTCAATAGCATTTATCGTTAAGACAAAACGCGTTCATTAAAATATCTCAAATTCTGTCACCTGTTTGTTATACACAAGAACGGAAGACGGGCAGACGGACAGGCAACATTGGATACCAAATTATATCGAAATATCTCATAGATTACAACGTGCTTGTTAAACACAAGAATGCAAGATAGATGGACAGCCTTAGATCTATTTGGGAGTCTTTGAAATCTGAATATAAAAACTAAAATTGATCGGTTGTACAAACTCTGATTTAACTCAAGCAAAGCAATGACAAAGCGATTATTTAAAACCAAGTGCTTTTTACGCAAAGGTTTACATAATCGATATCGGTTTAAGAAGAAACTAGAGATAACTTTAACAAACTGTGGGATAACAATTCCAGCAATCAATTAAATGAAGCTTAATATGTACATCAAATCAAGCTTTAGCAGACGTATGCTAAACTCACAATTTTCCGGTATTAAAATAGACTTAGAACTATTTTTTTCTTTAGAAATTTTAAATGCGGAACAGATGAAGAAAGATTTTTATATAAAATAATTTTCATTAATTGCAGAAACAATTATTTGAGTTGATTTCTTTAAATAATAATAATAATAATAATAATAACACGTTATTGTAATTCCTGCTTATATTTCAACTGACATTTGCAAAGTTCTTATGGTAAGAGTTTGATTATATGTCTGCAGTAAAATTAAATACAAATTACTTTAGATTTATATAAATGCATTTACAAAAGTCAGTCAGAATTATATGTCAAGCGTAAGACACAACCTAAACAGCTTTGTTATGGAGATATAAACAAATCTATTGAAATGAATGAAAACAATATAAGCCAAAGTCCTGAGGTATTAAAAAGCAATAAAATTACCACAACATTTATTTCAATCACTAAATGTTGAATAACAGTAACAGTTGCATTACACAAAAGCAGCATGAAGTATAATATTTCGAGAAGCAACGTGAAGAAAAACACAAAAAAAAAAGAAAAAAAAAACATTAAATTGACAGAAACATGTTAAAGGACACGAAAATGTATGCATACACAATAATACAACAAGTAAAAACAACAATCATGGCAATAAACTTAAGCCAAGTAACAAAATTTTTGTACTAAAAATCCAAGAGAACAAGTAAAAGAACAGAACAGAACAGAAGATAGTCGATATTATGTAGATGAGGCGAGATTTACTCATTAGGAAAAAGCAACAACATCAAGAACGTAAACAAAAACATGGAATGTCATTATATAGACAGACTAATAACAAGTCTAACTACGTAATGGTCTTTTTCTAAGCGCATATGGCCGAGGCAGCGAGTGTAACAAGGCCTGTAATGCCAAAGCCAATGTTTACATGCTTTCTATGTTTTTATTTATATTCATGCCCATGCAAAATACCAAAAGAAAAAAAAAAAAATTAAAAAGATGTGCGAGTGCAGATATATATATATATAGATGTATATGTATATGTATACAGAACATGAAAGCCTGTAGGAGATCATACTCTATGAAAATTTTTCTCATAGTAAAAAAAAAAGACTTTAAAAAACCCTTACATTTATGGTTTGTTTGCTTGTGTAAATAGGCTCGGGCTTGTGTCTGGAAATATGTTTAAATGTTTGTTACTACTATGTTAGGAAATCTTCGTTAGCAAATCTCTAGATAACTGAACAGAAACTGCGACGTACAACTTTATATTCTTCTACGTACGCAAGGATTAAAGCAAAGAGAGATATATAGAAAAGCAAAACAAAACCAATTAAAAAAGAGAAATGTATTAACTTATACTGTATATATATATATATATATATTTATATATACAATCTACGTATATAACAATATATATATATATATTTATATATATATAGGGAGTTTAAATATACTTCATACTTCATAGTTAGTTGTATGCGTACATGCACACCTATGCATACATTTATATACGTGTGCGTGTATGGACAATATACGCGTCTCTTCTGGCTAAGGATGAGGAAAGTACTAAAAGAAAGGGAATGAATGATATTCGTATGTAACAGTTAATGAATACCTTGCAGCCAATGCAGAAAATTGCAAGAAAGACTAACGTTCAACATAGCACATCATTGCTTCTCATTAGTTGGAATTCATGTAAAACTTAAACAAAAAAACGTATGTATATGGTGTTAAAACTTCAAATTTTTATTTAGAACTCGACTCACTGAACATATGTAACTTCGTTAAGCACGTTGTAGAAAGTTGAATGCATTAGTACGAAACTTTTTTCCACTTTACATTATTTGTTAGAGATGTTCTAAAGCTTTTCTTGTGTTAACGAGAGCATACTATACTATAACTGGAAATGTATTAACGTTTGCTTGAAAAAAAATTTTTTTATTTGTACAAGGACGAGCGGTGAATAACCTTAACCTGCGAATAAACTAATCTATGTGTAGTAGTAGATTATAACCTTTTTCGGCTTATCATCATTTTGCTTTCTTCGTTGTTAACTAAAAATATTTAGAAAAAACGAAAATATTATAAATTTTCTAACAAATGTGAACCCTTTCGAAATAGTAATTAACCGTTTGAGTCCCAGACGGTTTTGAAAAAACACTGTCGCAGAATCCCAGACAGCGCGATCGCGCTATTCAGATTTCATGTCGAGAAAATCCAGACAGTTTTGAAAATAAACTACATAAAGTCATAAAATCTGAACAGCGCGATAGCGCTGCTTGGTACTCAAATGGTTAAGCACACAACTACCGTAGCTCACAAAGAATGTTGTGGAGCAACTTATGCACCACTTTATGCCAGTAATATCATAATCATTTCCCTGAGGTATCTGTCTAAACATTTGCGACATCCTGTTCGTAGAAACCATTTTTGGAATTAATATCATTCCAAGTGCTTAAAAACAAATGAGAACCTATCGATGCTAAGTCCGAGTTACTCAATAAGTTTTAACTAAGTTCAAAATGTTTTAACTAAGTTCATTTATTTACGGTTAGACGCGGTGAGGTTTTGCTAATAGCCTAAACGAGACGCCCTAACAAGTTAGGATCGTGAGATTCAGTCGATATGATTGGCGTTAAGGCAGACCCGATTCTACAATTTTATGTAGACACTAGTAAGAAAATTAAGATTCGGTTTCTTTTATTTTCCTAATAAAAGTAAAAATTTCTATGTGTGTAGATGTTGTAATTTATGAGTCACAACCCAAAAACACGAAAAGCAAAGGTGTTCACCGTGTTTCTTGCCTAGGCCTGTAGACGTTGCAAGCGTGTTCTTCGATCGGTTTAGGTTTTCAAATTCTTTTGCAAATTTGTACACTATAGTTGGTCAGACGGACAGACTGGCCAAGAATTTATATACTATATAAGGTGCTTGAAGCTTCTTTTTGCTGCTGAAAAAAAAAATTAAACTACGGGACTAAAATATTGGATAACCATAGTCTAATTTTGACCCAGGTGCTACAGCATGACCCATTGAATATGCATTTCAACTTTCTACTGTAGGTTATGAGTAACGACCAAAAAACCAATTTCTTATTCCTTTAGAAAAACAAAGGCCTTCCTAGTTTATGTGTTAGTGTAGGTTTGGCCTTCGACTGTTTCGGCCTATTTCCTGCACCAACCTGCGTACAAGAACTCTACCACGCTCGAGGCTAACAGCTTCATTTTTGCGGCCAGAACAATGTTCATAACAGACATTACACAGGCGGAGAGATGGACATTCTTAAACTGGTTCAGCATTTTATGCTGATCAAGAATATATATACTTTGTTAACGTTTGACAAAATGAATACATCGCTCATTCTTCGGTGACTGGTATAAAAATATCTCGGGCTCTACACAATATCCTCTTGATGTCATGGAATTCGCGCATTCCTTTAAATTTCATCATAGACTGCAGAGTTCGCGCTTACTTTACGACCTCGAAAATTGATTGTGTGCTAGTTTTCTACATTTTATCGCTCATTTGTGATTTGGCGCACTTCCGAAATATATTCGGTTTCTGTAAATTTCAGTGAAGGCTCACTTAGCAATAGAACGCGATGGAATAAGTTACTCTGAGATATAACCGCAAGAACTAAAGCAATGAATATTTTTTTATTCATTTCATGTGTTTCGTTTTAAGAGGTAAAACGTCTGCTTACATTTGTAAGTTGTGTCCGAAAATCTTTTGCTTTTCATGCTATTTTTGTCGCTTACTACAAGAGGCAATACGAACATAGAAACAGATAGTAATTTGAACATTTTTTTGCTATTGCCTTTTCCCGAAGAGAATGTTACTACCTTCCCTAACATTTAACAGCATTTCCCCAACATTTTCACTGCGCAGTATTTGATTTCATTTATAAGATTATGAACATTTTGCAACTACAAGCGCCAGCCGACAAATAAAGCTCAACTTGACGTAATACTGCCCTGATATTAGATAAGCTAGCGTTACTTTTTGAATAAAAGCGTCGGCACTTCTTAAACTAATGTAGTGCCCATGCTATTTATCTTTATACCTAAATATAAAAAAATTATCATAATTTATTTTTAGGATTTTATTCAGATTTTAGTACAAACTAGAGGTAAATACAAAAGTAACTGAATCTATGTAAATAAATTCATTCTTTTTTTATTATAATTTTTTAAATCAGTTTAAATTGAATTTATTTCCTTCATAGCCCTTGATTTCTAGTCAATTATTACGCTCTGCATCTTTTTAGTTAAACACATATGTAATGTTGGGTTGAATTTTGGTTACTTTTTATCGCCATTATATGACATGCCGTTGTGTGTGATTTCATTTTTCTATCGTAAATGTTTTCAAAGTTATTTTTTACATCCACCTATTTATGCTTCAACTCATTTTATTACGTATGCGGGTCAAAGATATATTTTAATCCAAGCACAGACATTGTGCTTTACATGGAATTCATAAAATCACCCTTTTTTTGTCTTTTACTAAACGGATACACTCGTTAAATAACATGGCAAAGGCTCAAAAAGTTTATTCATTTTCTGAGGATTAAAATATTTGTTACATAACTTAAAAAGGTTTTCGTAAAACAGGCTGCTATAGCTACCAACGTATTTCATTTGATTGAAATACTCATCATTACCCCCTATAGCACTTGTGATGCGTGGTATATAAAGTTTATGTGTTCGTATGTAGTAAATGTAGAAATTTTATTATACCTTTCGATTCAAAATTATTTTAGTAAATCTATCCAAACTTGCTTGTCCGTCCGTCCATTTGATGGCTGTCCATTTATTTATGTGTTCAACCTACAGATAATAATATTTTTGATCTTTTGATGAAATCCAGCAGATTGACGCGGTTTGGCCCAAACGCGAATGTTATTGGATGACTTCTCCGACCGTTTCTTATATAAAGCCTTACTTTGAAAAGCCCTTGTATGAATACCTGTATTAAGCGAAATGGTGTAGGGTATTGAATGATCGGCCGTGGACGATGGTAATGTTTTTCCTTAGTTTCTTATTGACTAGTTAGCTGCGCAATGTACCCTTAAAAGTCATCCACTTAGTCCGTGCCCAAGATCACGCGATTATGTGTACATAACACAAACGCAGTACACGCACTCGCACTGTATAAATATTAGGGAAACATTGAGTGAATGCGAAAGAGAGTTCATTTTTGTGAGATACAAGCAAAACAAAAATTCATTGTTAAAAAGGTAAAGTTTAAAAATTTGCCAACAAATAAAAAATATATAAACAGGAAAAATTAAAGAGATAAAAAAGTTTTTATAGGATATGTAAAAGTTCAAGCACAGATGAGGGAGATATTCCAGTTCTAGAACAAAATATTTTCTTATAGTACCTCTTCATCTGTTGCCTTAAAAGCGTATATAATGCAATTATTCCATTACTTCTATCAAGGCCGCCAATTCCCTTACCATAATCAAGGATTGCTTCTTTAAGAAACATTTTACGGGAAATATCTTCTATTACAAAGGACTTAACCACTAACTTTCTTTTAAAGGTATGAAAAACTAAGTGGTATTGCAAAGAAAACAAAGCACTAAATGAGATTTTTTTCTATATCTAATTGGATAGTGAGTATAACGACTCCTATCGTTGCATGCGTTAGTTGCACTAAGAATAGTGCTTAGACTAATGTATATGTGCGTCGTACACACTTATCTGGTTAAGAGGTACCTTTAAGGTTAAGCATATTTTATGCAGAGATATTGGAAAAATATCGAGCATAGCAAATGGATCGTAGTCGAAGTAAAGTTAAACTAACTTCTATATAAAAAACATATTTCATGATATTTAAATTTTAAATTAAAATTATTTTCGAATTTTGCACGAACTCTCACATTTCTTTGATCCTCTTGTTGCTTTTGTAATTAAATTAAATTTAAGATTTTATTCTATTGTTCTTCGTAAACAAGAAATTTCCTCTTCAAATAAAGTACTAACACAAATTTGTTTTATAATTAAAGCTTTAAGAGAACTTTCGCATGTACATGAAAAACACTAAATCTACAAAAACAAAAAATTTTAGTATCAAAAAAAAAAAAAAAGAAATCCTCAAACAACATAATTTACCAACAATTTATGTTCGTTCAAATGAAAAAAGCAATCTTCAGCTTCGCTTATTTTCACATTTACTAGACAAGTTAAAGATAACCAACAACTACTAACTATTACCACCACTTTTCTGACGGCAAGTAAACATATATTCTTCTCTTTACCTAACTACTATGTCTAGTAGTGAAATAAGTAGATTTGAAGAGAAGGAGAACATCCTTTAAATTATAGTAAGCAGCACTAAGTTTTGCATGTTTATCGGATGTTTTAATACTTAAACCATCGTAGATTTGCAATCTAACGTTAGGTAGTTGTTGTTCTATATATAATCAGGTACACACAAACGAATTCACCATAATGATAGTGTTTATGTAATGTCTATATGTTTTCATCGGTCAATAATTCCCGGGACATGGATAAAGCGTTTCTAACGCGGAAGCCAATATTGTACTTAGAAGACGTCTTTCAAAATTTCATGGCACTTGTTCACGAGCTATTGAGGTTTTAGTGATGGTACATTTTTTTATTTTGCTACTTTGACGAAACATCGCTTTTTGATGGAAACAAATACTTGCCGATGGTTTGCTGATTTTCAATGATCACCTCGCACCATGTGAGCGCAGTGAATACACAAGAGATGGTTACTCCAGAAAATATCAAAGGGATCCTGAAAACTATTCGCGAATATAAGAAAAGTGAAGTTGGAGGTAATAGTTGACATGTTAAAGATCCCAATAGGCACTGCCTTATTTAATACTATATATGCAAGATTGAACAGAAGAAATTTTTCAAATTCATAACAAGTGAAAGAAATTCATAACGTGTCACAAGATGATAGCAATAAAAGTAAAATTCCACGTATTGATGGTGGACTTATAGACCCAGCTACTCTGTTCTTCAGATCTGAATCCCACAAACTTTGAAAATCTCAAGAGGTTGGTCCAGGAAAAAAGATTTGATTCAAGTAACGGGATCGTCGCAGACATTGGACCTCGTTTCTCGCTGCATAAAAAAGGCATGGAAATGTTAGAGAAGCCTTGAACTGATTACATCACTGATTATATCATTTTTGAGGAAGTTTACGCTGGTGCTCCGTTGTATTAGTTCTGTACTAAATAGTAAAAAAAATTGCATGCATTGATGATGAAATTGCAGTCCCAGTCACAGTGTTCCCCAGATCGAGTTTCCATGGTCAATAAACTTTTTGGAAATCTTAAGATAATCTTCAAATAATGTTATCGTAGCAGAAACTGAAGTGTTTTGACAAATCGCTGCATACACACGCCTTGCACTAATTATATATTTCTAATTATATCACTCTTGAAAGAGCTTACGCTGATGTTTTATTGTATTAGTTCTGAGACTTATTGATTGATATATTAGACATGTATTCAGTTAAATACATATATACATCCACATAAAAGAAAAGCAAGAACAACATCAAAATATTTTAAACATTCATCAACACTTCCTTAAGCTCCATTAAACTAAAAACTTCGCTACACATATGCATACATTAAGCTACACATCTACACACATGCTTATGATACAAAGCAACGTAACATATCCAGTTCGTGTACTAAGGAAGAATATATTAAAGGGAATTTTATTAAGATTGAGGCAATAACACCTTAAACCTTCTAACCACGTAGTTATAAAATTAACGTTGTACGTAATTAAACTTTAGGAGTAATTAGGAGTAATTTATTTTACCATCACTTTGGTTGTTTTTGTTCATTTGCATAACACACAATATACACACGCCTATAAACATATGTTTGCTTAATTTCGTTTATTTTTTTTTTTTTTTGCTGTGATTTTTTCATGCACTTCATTTTAAACTTAATAATAATCTAGCTGTAGTAGCGTTCACACAGCAAGTCATTGTATAAACATGAACTAATTGCCAAACTCTCTGTGTTCGCAAATGCGATAGCGGGCAACCATTGCATATCCTCGGTTGCCACTTAAGTTGATATTATGGCTTATTTACCAATTTTTTGCTATATTAAATATTATGATTTCTTCTTTTTTTTTTACCCATCACCGAAGGATGAGGGACGTATTCATTTTGTCAAAACGTTTACAATGCTCAGAGGCACAATAAAGTATATACACACTTGATCAGAATTAAGTTACGGATCGATTTAAGCACGTCCGTCCGTCCGGTTATCCGGCTGTGTAATGCAAAAATGAATCTATCATCTTCAAATTTGGCAGAAACATTAGAAGTTCTTACACGCAGGTTGATATTGGAAATTGCGGAAGCCAGTCGAAGTACATGTCTTCAGTACCGCGCAAACTGAAAACACGCCCGTTAAAAAGTTGATTTTTTGCTCGCTACTCATAAACTACAGTAGGTAAATCTACACAGAAATTTGAACGTATGTCCCATAGAGCCTGTACAGAAATGTTAAAATTTGACCACGCCTACGCAATAGTATAGGATATTAAAATCAAAACTTTTTTCTCAATAATCTTAAAACAGAAGCGAGCTTTGAAAGCCCCATAAAGTAGGGAAATTCTTGGCCAGTTTCAAAGCATGACCGCCTGCTGGTCTGTCCATCTGTCCACCTGCCCAACTAGGTGGAATCTGTGGTAAGCATAGTCTCATTGGAAAAGTACTTGAAAATGGTCAAAACTGGTCAAAGAACACACCTACAACACGTTGAGAACCTTTGCTTTTCGTGTGTTTTGCTTGTTACTCATAAAGTACAACCCATACACCGTACCAATTTTCACTTTTATTTTGAAAATTGAAAAGTCAGACGCTCCTACCCAATATTATAGAGTATGAAAATTTAGTTCTTTTCCTTTTTTTTTGTTTTTTTTTTTAAGCTTAACGGTGATGGGTATAAGAAATGCGGTCATAGCCGACGATAATGTTCGTTCTTGTGTTTTTTTTTTTGTAATTTTATTTTCACTATCCACGTAATTATTTATGGAAATATTGTACAAGTTTTTCCAACTAATTTTCCCAAGTTGTGGTAGTCGTTATGCCAGTCTTAATAACCACTAACTAAAAAGTGGATGAAAATTAAAAAGTTAATGTGAAAATTTCTTTCGGTTTTTTTTTACGTTCACCCCTTAAAGTATATTAATTTTTTCGCTAAATTTGCCTCACTTCAAAGTATGCATCAAAGGAGGTGAAGAGTACATACAAGTGCTGTTTGGAAGTTTTTTTTTTTGCCCCTATTTTCTTAAACATAAATTTTCCCCAATAATACTTAGCGCTCTTGAAGTAAATTTATTAAAAAGATAAAAACTTAATAGGATGCCTGGAATCTTCAAAAGTCAGCACCTCTTGTATGATTAAAGAACGGAACGAGTTCAATCATAGGGATCGCTAAGTCAGTACAAGAGAAAGAGAGCAATGAGAGGATGAGGATGCACCATTTAAGCACATTAACAACCATAGATTGCGTGAGACTCTTAATCCATTTGCTATCTCCGTGCATCATTTTGTGATTTATTCTTGGAACTCTTGAAATGAAACTCGGAGCAAGGTACAGTATGGGAATCGTATATCCCCATTTCTGAAAGTCAAATTTAACAAGTGAGTACATTATAGTCGGTCAAGTGCGTCTTTATAGGCAAGCCGACCCAAAACTTAACCTAATGTTGCACAAGCTTAATCCTTACATAGCGCAGGATACAAAAATGTGCGTACATAGTCCAAATTTTGTGGCGTTCAGTTTTGTATGAAATTGCTATAATCCCCCCATCACCACATATTAAAACTTCGACTTTTCCGGTCTATAAAGTACCAATTTTCGTAAAACTACTTATTAGGGTAGGATCCAAAAAACAGGCCGAGATGGTCTATATTTGGTACAGTTAATTTTTTTATATTAAATTACTATTATGACATAATTTTTATCATGAGGCGTTGAAAATTATACCGTTTGGCCGCGTGAACTTCAGTTTTCGTTGTATGGGAAGAGATTGAAAAATTTTTCCAGCCGGTCCAAAGTTTTCCTACCAGTTTGGAAAATATAAATTTTTTTCCATATAAGGACTATTCAAAACCATTTTCAAAAGCGGCCGTCTTTGGGTCAAGACACATCACTGTACTAAATTTCGTCAAAATATCTCAAGAATTGCGACTTGCAGTTTGAACACAAATTTATCTGGTCACACATCGGACGGAAAGACGGACTGACAGGCTTAGATCAATTCAGATTACGATTTTGAATCGATCGGTATAATAAAAGGTTGGTATAACTTACGCCCTTCTGCGTGTTACATACGTCCGTACTTACACGAACTAGCTAAGAAAATGGGGAAAACACCCTTCAGAAGTATGCAAAGGGCGTGATGCTGCAAAAATAGTATAAATTGTTCGAAAAAGCTTCAAAAATCAAAATATCTAACTTTTATCTATTTGATGAACAACTTTTTTTTATAATCACACTTGGCCTCTTCCTAGAAAAAAATTTTCCTTATGTCATCGGCATTTCAATGAGAAATTGTCTTAAAAATCTTTCTGCGAGATCACAGGCAATTCTTCTAAAGCTGGAACCTGTTGAGAAGTGTATCATTTGGATCGGTTCAAAAATAGTCAAACGAATACAAACCTACCAGTACTTCTCTTTAAGATTTCCTATGTCTCAAAAAGATCCCAGAAATGTAAGACGAAAGAAAACAGAGACTGCCTGCCCGGTCACATGTTCGACAATTAAAGATTTTAAAATACGAAAAAATTAGTTTTGAGAATTTCCACACATTGCGATTCTGGCATATGTTTGACAACGTCATAGGAAGAATGGGAATGATTTTGCGCACAGACTTTGTGACGTAGTCGCTCACGTATTAATGAAACTGCAATCAAGTCTTTGACCAAATTCTAAAGAAGGCACAGCAACGTAAGCTTTAATCGGCTTTAAGGAAGACTTCGTAGAGATGCGAGCTTTTTAACCCATACACTAATGCTTACAATATTGTATACCGTTCACTAGGTTTTCTGATTGATATTCTTTGATATATAATGTCATAGTTTTAACACTTAAACTTAAGTTCTCTTGACTAATACTTTAGGCACAAAAACATTCTAAGAAAATATTTTCTTAGAAAAAAAAAAAAAAAAAAATTCACTTTGAAAAACTGAAAGCTATCAAGTTTGTTGCGCTTTGATGGTCTTCTTTATAATGATGTAATTAAAACCTTTTAGGCTTAGCAGTGTAATGAGGAGTAAATCAGAGATGAATAAATAAATAAATATGCAAATAAATAAATATGCAAATAACTAAAAACATTATGCGTCAAGGTTATAAAAAAATCTCTTGTTACTTTTTAGAAAATACTTAATAATAATCGTAAACTAATATCAAACAATCTAAAATTGTTTGCTTTATTTAGTGTTAAAGCATTGATAAAAAAGAGTTATGACACTTTTTCATATTTATATAACTCTCTTTTTTTTTTAATTCATTACTATAATCATTATTATGCCAATCAGGAAGTAATTAAAATATGTGTAATACAAGAAACGATCTAATTTCACATTGCTATCATATCATAAAAGTATGAAATTGGAATACAAAATGAAGTGCTAAAAAAAAAAAAACTACAATCTATTAATAATAATTATTGAAATGAACTTCAATTACAAAATTAATGACTTTTTATTTTTTTTTTATAATTTTTATTGACATCTCGTTTTCATTTCATATATAAATTTAATTGAAAACTCATGAGTAAGAGAAGCTCGTATATATTAATTATTTATAACACAATCAAACGAATTGTGGTAATATTAGCGTAGCTGAATAAAGCAGGTTTGCCCAATCTGTGACCTTCAGCATTTTTACATTTCATTTGTGTAAGTCAAGCTGCCAATTCTGAATTAAATTTTGCTCAGCTAAAATTCTGACAGTCTAGGAATGCCATACAGTAAACAAATTGGACATAATACAAAGGCAAGGACGCAAGTGAATTGCATATATAGCAGATTAATCTAGAGTTGTAGTGTCTTCCACATCTCCGCCGAGTATTTTAGTACTTTCAGTATAAGAACAATAGGCAAAAATACATTCTTTCCATAAATACTAGGGCCAAATATATTTTGTTGTAAGATGATAAGTTTCCAGAGATTCCAAAGGATCTGAAGAT
>KK502526.1:308536-325244 GCA_000688735.1 Glossina austeni | reverse complement strand
TGTACTCTAGGCGTGTTCTTTGACTGATTTGGTCCATTTCCAAAACCTACATGCAAGAACTCTGCCACTACAACCTGGAAAATGTTTACAAGGAACATTAAACAGATATATAAAAGGACAGACAGATAGACAGACGCACAGCGCACGGACAAACTTAAATCGATCCAGAGTTTGGTGTGGATCACAAATATATGTAATTTATGTGGTCTCTGATGCGTTCTCCTGAATGCTGCAAACGTTTTGACGAAATGAATACACTCTTCATCCTTCAATGATTGGCATACGAACAATGAAATTTGATATAAAACATATGCCATGTGACATATGAATGACAGATTAATTATAGAATCCCTTCTTGTTGATATAGAAAATAAATATGTATTCGTTAAAAAAGAGAAAAGAAAAAAAAGAAAATATATATATGAAAATGTGTATTGAATGTGAAATACCTTTCTTTATATATAAGATTAATTAAAAAATATGAAAAAGTTTGCTTAAGGCGAATAACTTGGTTTTAGCGTGAAAAACGTAAATTTTTCCGTTTAGTTTATTTAAGTTTTTGACATTTGTCAACCGTACATAAACAAGACAAAACTATGATTAATTTAAAGTTATTTTGAAAGTAAATTAAAAGTAACGAAAAACTCAATTTTAATGTAATGAGAAGAGAAAACTTTAAGAGCTCACGACGTTGAAGTGAAGTAAATTAAAATCTTTTGATGTTTTTGAAAAACTTTTCTTTCCTAAGTGCAATATTAAAAGCAAACTAGAAAATCCTAATTTCAATAAAATTACTTCATCTATCTTTATCTATCTTTCTCTTTCTTTCGATATCATTCTGTGCGTTGCTTCTATTAGATATTTGCATAAAATTTCAAAAATCAAACTAAAATTTAAAATGTTTCCTATAATCCCTTATAAGATAAATAGCTTTCACGTCTTAATTCTCTTCAGCAGTATGTCAGCGAACGGTATGATAAGTATACTGTAAGATTGGTTATTGGAAGAAAAATGTATCTATAAAAAGTGCGTAACATAGTACAGTATCTGGTCTTAAGTCATCTTCTTCTTCTGCTGGCAGCCATTCGATATAAGAAACAAAGTTGTTTCGAAAAGCTTTCGCAATCATATTGCAAACAAAAGTAGATTACCTTCGGCTACTCTCAAGGCTTCTCTTGTCAGATTCCACATCACTTGAAGTATAAGAGTACGTTAAGTTTGTGCGAATGCATCTAACACCCAAAAGGACCCAAAAGGAGGGATAGATTCATCTTTTATTATACCTAAGCTTGTCTGTCTGTCATGTTATCTCGTGCTCAGCGTAGAGATCGTAGTTTTTTAGATATGCTGCACGTTTTGGCCGACGGACAAACGCTATTGAAAATGATTCGGATGAGGCCACTTATTCGGCCACTTCCCGTATGAAGCCCTATTTTGAGAAGTCCTTATATGAATAACTGTATTAAACGAAATGGTGTAGGGTATTTCATGGTCCTGTCCTACTGCAGTGGTTTTACTGGCTTATTGTTAAGCGAACATTTAAAAATGTAATCAATGTTCGCCAGTCTATAAAATATTTATAATATATTAAAATATCAAACTATTATTACCTATTAAACAGGATGAAATCAACCTGAGCAACGGTGTCCAAAGAATAGCTTAACCCCTGCACTGTTCTTTATTAAGACCACTTTTACAGATTTCTACACTCTAAGTATGGAAATAAGACAGATTTTCGCTTGTAACGCCTACAAAGAAGGAGTAAAGACCAAATAAAGAAAAAAACATAATGCTCTAGATCAGGATAAGTGTTCGAGTCATACTAGACCAGGCCGTCCGTGTCTCTCTTCGGCCATTTTTCAGTCCATGTCCTCGTCTTTCGGTCTGTTGTGTATGCGTGCATTCCTAGAGTATTGCGTCCTTAATACCCTATACCTTGATGGTCGCATGCAACAAGATGTGCCCACAACCATCTACAAAAGCTTCCTTAAATCGTATAAGAAATATTGGTCCAAAAGAATCTTATAGGAATATTTTTGAACAAATATTTTCAGGTGATTCGTCTTCGTCTACCTATCCAGTAGAGCGCGTGCGATTGTGAAGGCTGTCGGAATTTTCTACAAAGCAAACATCGTTCAGATATGTAAATAGCATAGCAGAAGTACTGTAATAATATACGGAAACGTTAGATATGAATAGTGTAACGTCAGCGTTCGACGAGAATGAATCTCTAATCTTTCCCTTATTCTTGTTTCATTGTATTTTGCCAAAGCCATTCGGAGAATGTTTTAAAATACAAATACAAAAGTATTAACTAATAGAGAAACTTTTTATTAGTAACGACGACAGAAATGGGGTGAGATAGAAAGAGAGAGAGGGAGAGAGGAAGTGAGAGAGAGGAAGTGAAAGAGAGGGAAGGGTTGGAAAAGAAGAAAAAAATTTTAAAAATCGTTAGAGAATTCGACTAAGCAAAAGTAAACATTTGTATTTTACTGATTAATATTAAGTTGAAATCTCTAGAAATATACTTAAGCGTGAATGGCAACATTAGTAAACGATTACTAAAGGCATCTAAAAGAAGTAAATAGGTAATAGAGTACAAAAAAAAAAAAAAATTTTTCGTTAAAACGCTTAAGAGAATAAAATACTGGTCTAGGTTGCTTAATAAACAGAATTTTATGCTTCTGTTTAAGAGAAATAATTATTATTAATGAGTTCTTTACATGCATATGTAGATTTTCTTTGCCTTTATTCTAAACGCTTTACCAATCATTTTAGCTCTCAATTTAATACGATTTATTTGATAATTTTTCTTTTTACATATTCTGTGTTATACTTTGTTTTGCAAATGCTTTCTATTGCGATAATCGGGCTTAGTTAAAAAAATGCTTTACAAAACTTTAGTACTCAACGTTCAGCATAAGAGTCTTTATACTTGTACTTTCAACCGTCTATTATTTAGTTATGCTTCTTCTTCTTATATTACCTTTTGAAAGTGTTTTTTTTTGTTTTTTTTTGTTGTCAGAATTTTAAGCGAGATGATTTAATTAGAAAAACGTTTGTGATTATAAAATAATTATCTCATATATTTTTAATTTTTCAAATTTATTTTAATTAAAACTAACAGTAGCCGTAAATACATTTTCGCCTTTTATTATTTATTCAGTTAGGAACCATAAAAAGTTATACTATCACCGACGATATTCTAATGTTGCTCTCGTTGACATCTTTATGTGGCGCCGCCCAGAGAAAATTACATTTTTAGCAATTAATTTTAGGCGGCTATCAAACCAAGGACCTGCAATGCAATGCATTTACTACCATCTACTCATGTAATAGTCTGTCTGTTAGACGGTGCTTTCTTAATATACTGTCTGCATATATGTGTGTATGTGTGTATGTGTGTGTGTAATTATATGCATACATACACATAAATATATATATATATATATATATATATATATATATATATATATATATATATATGCATTTTGGAATACACTTTGAAATAGAACCTTTTAAGTGGCTGTAAGTGTTTGAGCGGCTTTTCACATTTCATTATGTAACACGTTGAGCACAAGTTAACGAGCAAATGAACGCGACCAAACAACCAAACAGGCAACGAACCAACAAAGTAACCAAGCGAACGTACGACCTAAAAGATGAGCCAGTTTTCCATCTCTATGGTAAAATGTATACATATTTTATAAGTACAATACGTAGCACTTTGCGAGTGTATATGTATATATATATATATATATATATATATNTATATATATATATATATATATATATATATATATATATGTATGAATGTGTATGTGCGGTCTATTTAAATTCAGCATCATCGCGCGGCAATGTTGCTGTCATCATCACTATGATCATCATCGCGATTTCATCATCATCATTACTGTCATCGTTATTTTAACTTTTTCTTTACCTACTGAAACAGCAAGTGTTTCTGAAGGATTTTTATATATATGAATATATGTATAGATATAATTATACATATATATTTATAAGTATTTTTTTTTTTTACATTAAATAAAATTTTCACTTAATTTTAATCAATTTAAAACTTATATTTTCCTTTCTGGAATCTTAAGTTTAGTTTTTCATTTTGAAGCCCATGGATTATAATTTACTGCCGTCTAATATTATATAATAATAATATAGAGAATTCAAACTGAAGAACACATTTAAATAAATCGATTTTGCCATTCATTTTTCTTTACTCTGGATCGTTTTCTCTGTTCATTCATCTACCTATCCATTTCTCCATCTATTTATGTTTTCTTTCTTTCTTTTTTTCTATTTGCTATTAAAAATTTTTACAATCAAAACTCAAATGAGACCTGTTAGGTATGATTTTCGTGAAGCCCAGAAGATAAAAGCACTTTCGAAAAAAACGAACTATAGTAGGTATAACCGTAATACATATTTATGTTATTGTCTTATATAAGAATACTCCCACACAATTGAAAAAAATGTACATTTTTAAATTGCGCCTACAGCGACTATAATTGCTTACTCTATAGTCCTTTACTGATATCCTAGATTGAAAAAAAAAAGCTCAAAGGAAAATTGCAGGATACGTTACCATGTCTGTACCGTAATGCCTGCATACATGTTCCTTTATTACCTGCGATTGGTACCCTAATAAAACAAAAGCATTATTAATGCTTCCCCCCAATTTTTTTTAAAGATAAAATTATACCCTCATCCCCTCCTCGTTATTATTATTATTATTACTATTATCATTAATTTAGTCAGAGAAATAAATTCTTAGACTAAAGTCTTAAAGGCTATCGGCTTTATTGAACAATCTATCGCTCTTGAGACTTGAACCTACGACCATCGAACGTTGTTAGTCGAAATCCGCCCACTCAGGCGGGTTGCATCATTAATAGTAATTATCAATTTTTTAAAGCAACTCTTCACCCGGGGAAAACCATTTTCGTGTCCGACATTTTTAAGATTCCTGTTCATAGCATTTAAAATTTTCTACTTTATGCTTATTGTGCACGTCGTAGTGCATTCCTCGAGGCCTTTGATAGAGAAAAAAAATGTGATGTTTTTTTAAACTGATTAGAAAGAATCATCTTCTTTAAATCATCTAATCGACAACAATTCCTATAGTGTCCACTTTGTTCAAAACGTTTAAAAGTCAATGACCATATACTGTGAGACTAAGAATGGACCTTTAAAGAAACATATGACACAGATTCGTTGTCAACAAAATTGATATTCATCGTGAGAATATCAAATATTACTGAGATTTGCGGATTAGTGGTGTTGTGGTGGCACATGCGGTTTTACATGGAACTAGGGTATTAGTGTTTGTTATCTTTCTTTTTAATGTCATCCATCATTCGGGGAATGTTCGTAATACGGAGAAAAGAAAGGCAGAGATTGCATTGCGGCTGCAGTATGGGAGATATGTGATCAATAATATTAAGTGTTATGGCTTTAGCGACTACGCACTGACTATAGCTCCGACCAAGTACTTACAAACCGCACTGATGTTTGCACCCGTTAGCTACCGACTCTCATCTACGCAACTTCCATCTACTCGGCTGTGCGGCAGCCCTGTTATCGTAGACGAGATTTTTGATTTTCTTCTTTGCCACATGACTGCGTTAGACGTACAAGCTTTTCCTCGTAATTGAATTCCGTAGGATACTATTAGCTTAATAAAAGCATTGTAATCTATTATGAAGACTCGGTCAAGAAGTTGAATTTAACAGCCACCGTAACTCGTTCATTTTTAATTTTACTTGAGTTAGCTTAGCGCTTATGTGGTAAGTGAGGTGACAATTTAAATGAACATCTAAGTGCTTGATGTGTGTTTTCTAAGGTAGTGAAATACTATGGAAGATTACTGGAGAAGACGTTAGCATGGCTTAGTTTGCATCGCTGGCATCAATATTCTAAAATAAATATAAATATTTTGTCTTCCCATCTAAATAAATTCTTTATTAAAGCAAACTTTTCTTTGTCTGATTGTAACTTCCTCCTCACGAATTTTGTTATATCTTCTGTTCTAGGCTTAATAATAACCTCTACAAATTCTTGTTTTTTTTTTATTATTATTGGCATGTTGGCTTTTATCGATAAAGCAAGAACGGCATTGGCAGACCTTGGACAAATTGTTCAGATCTTTTTCAAGTCCAGTACTAGAATTCAATTTATAGTAAAAGTTCTATATACCGCAAAAGACGGTGAAAAGGCCATCACTAACAAAGTCCTTACTTAACTTACCTCAAACGTGCGGTAAGCGAAACAATACAAATACGATAATAATATCTTTAAATAAACTCGGGAAATATGTTGCATTTGAATGGCCATAGTGTGAGAGTACTTTTATAAATGCAATTGGAATGTGATATGCTTTATATAAAAATTCCAAGGCCCGAGAAATGAATGGTGGAAATTTTGGGAATTCAAAATGGATCACACGTAACTTCAGTATTTTGTGTAGATAAGGGAAATTATTCCACACTTTTTGTGGCTTATATAGTAAATTTATTTTATGATTTATGACAATCGCCTTGGGTTTTTTATCATTAGTGTCTGTACCCTTTTTACGGCTTTTATATATTTGCTTTTTTGCCCCTTAAATCCCAGCACAGATTTATTTCGTCGTTTATGTACATATGCATCGATTTTTTATTTTTTTTTTTGCTCATTATTGCTTTAAGCTTAATACTCACTTGTGTGCAAATAATACGAGCAACAGCAAAAAAGTTATTTAACATAGATATAACCTATATATATATATATATATATATATATATATATATATATATATAGACACATATATTACATATATATGCACATATATGTGTGACACATGGTTACACATGCCATTTGTTAAAGTTTTTTCTTACACTACACCTGTCAAATGATTTGTTATGGCAAGCGTGAGTTTATTCGTGTGGTAGCCAAAGTGTGTATATGTGTTGCTTTCTTTTTGTCCTTCATATGTACATAAAATCTATAGTAAAAATAAACTAAACGGCAATATTTTTTTTTGTTTTGAAAAATTTTGGCAAGTTTTTCTTTTTATGTTGTTCTCATATCAGACAACCATCAGGCCACCAACATGAAATTTTTTGGCAAAATTGAAACAATTTAAGTTTCGCTTTTAACGTTTAATAAAATGATTAGAATTTTGTTTAAAT
The DNA here is from genome assembly GCA_000688735.1 of Glossina austeni. NCBI lineage: Eukaryota > Metazoa > Arthropoda > Insecta > Diptera > Glossinidae > Glossina > Glossina austeni. The sequence continues at coordinate 318,060 of KK502526.1, read as the reverse complement.
TTTTTTTTTTTTTTTTTTTTTGTAATATAAACACTAAACATAGAAATTCCGCTCAATCACATCACGTAAACAATTGCTGTTAATAGTAAGAAGCTAAAGCACAGGTAAAATATAGAAAATTGGAACGATCTGCTCATAACTACTCCCATAGTAGACGAAAAACTATAACCGTGACAAGCAATAGTAGATGTTGTCCTCAATTTCGGAAGAAACATTAACGAGGGCCTCTTGAGAGTAAATTGAAAGAAAGGCTTATTTGCCCTAAGAATCTACAGATTATAGCCTACAAAAGGTATTCATTTAAAAACTGGTATAAATAGTTTCTGCAACTAGTTGAAAGGTATAGTCGATCTCGGGTACGTATTAAAAGTTCGTCATAGGGTAAGCATAGCTCTTTTGCTTATATCAAATAGTTTCATATCAAAGTTCATCTTTTATGATTTCTGTTTGATTTTTTAAAAATGTGATGGTAGCAAACATTTAGAAACTAAGTGCTTGCCAACAAATTTTTTTTAAACGCTTATCCATTCACTAAATACAATTACTAGTGTCATGTGTGCAGTTTTCGATTTGAAATGTAAAGTTCATTGGAATATATAGCATTTCCCATAGCAGCCATGGGAACATCTATCACGCGACATGATCATCGGAGTAAAGTTCGCTCAATGCAGAGAGAGCCAACATTAAATGGTGTGTCAAGTAGACAAATATTTAGCCACAACCGAACATACCAAGTGACCCATCGCTCGTCAGACATCATCTGAGATAACGTCCGTGCTGTCTAAACTAATCTTCGTTGCTAAGAAAAAATTAAAAGTTAATAGCAAAACTACTTCTCCTTATCTTTGTTAGGAAGTTCGATAAGTTATGAAGGAGAAGAACGCTGCTGAGATTTACGGCGAAGAATGCATGTCAAAAAGTGCATGTCAAATAAGATCTAAAAGGAAACTACAACAGTTATGAGCTGAAGAAACTTCCCGACAATGAATGTATTCTTAAAGTCCTTATAGTCCTTTCGTAAACGTACAATTGACTTCGCGTTTCGATCTTCGTAAGCCAACTACTCAAGGAATGCAACCAAGCAAGTTGAATACTACGAATAACGCATGGAAAACTAGTTCAAGCTCTACCGTGAAATATTTGTTTTCTTTTTTACTTCCTTGTTTATAACCATATATTCCAAATACATATATACATATATAGTATATAATACATATTTCGTGTAAGGCTATCTGAGAGACGAGGATGTGACATATTTATCGTTACAATTTGTCGTTATCCTTATAGTTTCCTTCAATTCTTTTCGGTCGCATTAGATTCGCTAGCAAAAAGAGTAAAACTTAATTGCTTCAACAACGCTGCCTCGTTTAGGTGTTGGGAGGAAACTCCAACCTTATATGGTAGATATGCAAATTCTTTTTCAGAGAAACCAAATTGAGGCTTTTGCCTCAACTAATTCTTCTTATCTTCACATGCATTGCATTATTCTTTTTTATCTCTTCTTCGTTTTCATATTCTTATTGCACTACTCTACGTATACGGTATAAACTCATTGTTTACTGCAGTCCTTTCTTACTTAAACTAACTGACCATATCGTTGGCAATAATGATAACAATAGCGGCAGTAATGGCAAGAGCACCAACAACAGCGTTATGTTTAACAAAAGCACAAGTAATAATAGTGGCGAGCAGAAAAGACAGTGCAACAACGAGTATGTGGAGGCATATTAAAAATAAGAAAAGTTTTAAATCTCTTTGTTGCAAGAGATCGCAGTATGCCGTGGAAGCATTTCATGTTCCTTTTTATTACTGTCCTCTGCAATAGCGTTCCTCACGGAACATTTCTATCTTACCGAAATCTGGCTTTTACAAGATTTTGGTGATGATTTTGTCATAATGTATATCTTGCACTAATTTGAGATGCAATAAGTCAGGCAAGGCCGGTCATTTTATTATATCTCGATTTTCGTTAATTTAAAAATTAATTTAGTGAGCAAGGCTTATATAGAAGGAAGAGGAAGACGATTCTGAATCGATTAGCGTAAGAAAATTTGGACGTGTGTTCAGTTATTCTGAGTGATGCATATAATGATGATGAATACATAAGCATAACTTAATTTTCCTCTGTCTTTCTAACTAATCCTCTGTCTCTCCTCTGTCTTCTAACTCTCCTCTGTCTTTCTAACTAATGTAGACTACAAAACGAAGTCTTTTGTGAGTTTTAAAGTTCACATATTCGTTTTTTAGTTTAAAGAGACCTTTGAATATTTTAACGCTCTCTCTCGCTCCCTCACCTTCTTCTCAACCATATGACGAACTAATCAATCAATCAAATATTTCAAAAAGAAATTTTATCATCCACTGAGATATCATTGTAGAGAACCCTATCAATATTATTCAAATGTTATGCTCTCATCCTCAGCCTTGATGCTCTATTTAATCTTTCCTGTGAAATCTTTTTTTTTTTTTAAGAAAGTAGATAAAGTCGACTTACGTTACGAATGGAATTAGAAGAAAATGTAATTTATTACCGGAAATTTAAGCTTATAGTGTATAGTAAGTATGATTATATACACATACAAATATATACACAAACATATGTACAGCATTGCCCCAAACAGTTATTCTAATAATATACAGTTTAAACAGATGTCAGAGCATAACAAAATTTCTGAAAGTTTCGACATTTTTTACAACACTTAAGATGCGTTAAATTATACTTCAACTAAAAAGAAAAATGAAAAACAACATAACGAAAACCTAGAAAAAAGAAAAACTTATTTTGCAAAGTGACACAAAGGAATAAATGAACTTTGCAATATGTACATGTCTGTCTACGTTTTGAAGAGCGATAGTACGTACATAAGGCACAAGCAACCCATCATTTACGAAAAAACTTTAACTTTAACTAAAACAAATGCCAAAAAGTTATAAGAAACATAGAGAGAAAAAAAGAAAAATGACTAAAATAGACAAAAGACGAGAAGAGTAGATAATACTGACTTTGTTGATACCCGGCTAAAGCGAAGCAAACGTAAAAGTAACGTAATAAAAAATTGCAACTAACTGAAATGCTGATGATAAGGATGATGACTTTGATGATAAATCGCAAATAACTGTATATATGTATGTATGTAAGAGTATATAGTGTAATAAATGTGCGTTTTTATTTTTTTTTTTTTTTGTTTTCTTCCTAAAGTAACAATGCAAGAAAGCAAGGCTTCAACTTAATCAGCAATATTGCAAAAGTTTGTTGCAAAAAAATGAAAAAGAAAGAAGAAAAAAAAAAAAAACAGAATACCATAAAAATGAAATTTAAGTGAACACATGTTAAGATATAAAAATCAAACAGTTATAAAAACGAAAACAGAAAAAGAAGTTGGAGCAGACGGCAAGTTAACAAATGTTATAACTGACAAGGCCATAGTCTCACCAAAGACATCAAAACGATATGCTCGTTATTGGGCGAATTTCTTATAACCTTCGTATCCAGCCATACATATGTACATATATGTGACAATCGTAAAGTTATCTTTATGAGTCTTATAAACTTAGGCAAACTAACAACCCACGCACGGAATATTGGCCTTTCATATTTTAGACCGATATATATATACCGAATATATACGCATCGTGCTCAGATAAATGTCATAAATTTCAAGCATACACTCAAAGCCTTATATATATTATTACAGCATAGTGTGGCTTTTCTTTTGACATGGCATACGACCTTTGTGAAGGGTGTGCTAGCAACTCTATGTCATCAAGTTGGACTTTTACGCACGTTATGTTACAAATAAGTAGCTTTTGTAAGAAAACTTTAAAATTTTGGGTATGGCCAACAAGAGATTGGGAAAAATATTGTATTGTATTGGTATTCCATACTCAACGACACATTCCAAAAGCATGACTCGAAAGCATGAGTCGTAGGTGTTTGGCATTTTAACTAGAGTATGTAAGAATGAGTAAATGAAAGAGAAAAGTATGAACTCTTAATTATTATCATTGTTTGTCCCAAATTCTGTTCAGATAAAATAGTTTGATGCAAAAAATTCTAAAGTTGTATACCGTAAACCACTTGTGGTACAAAGATATATTAAGTTTTTGAAAATGTATGCAACACCTGAAGGACTTGCGGTAGACTTATCTTTTATTATACGGATCGAGTGTATTTTTATAGACGATCTAAGCTTGTCGGTCTGTCTGTCCGTTTTGCATGCTTGTGTTCAGCTTATGGGTTAACATTTTTCAGATATTTTAATGGAACTTAGTACATGTATGGCAAACATATAAAGATTCTGTCCGTCTGTCTGACTTGTGTACTTGGGCTCAACTTATAGATAGCAATTTTTCATGTACTTAAAAAAAATTTGGTATACTTCCTTGGGCCAACGCTGCTGAAAGTGGTTCGAATCAGACCACCTTTGAGACTTCTCTTCGTATCACGCCGTGATTTAAAAAGTCGCTATATAAATAACTATATTAAGCGATGTAGTGCAGAGCATTGAATATTGCGTCGTGGCCCATTATTGAACTTGATTTGTTTTTATTTAAAATTTTTTCCCCAGTTCAGTTTAAGGTGCAGTGTCCTTAAATAATTTCTAGGATCTTTTATAAATTGTTTAACAGATGTTTGTTTTTATTTTCATGATGAAATGTCTTCAATTTATGTATCCCTGGCGGTATAGAAGATGTCCCTATAGCACATGTTTGTACAAGAGGGATTCATATAACACGAAAAGAGTCTATCATGTTATAATTAGATCTACTGTACATAAGATATAACTGGAAAAACGAGCTTGAATTCCCAAGAAATTGCAATTTCAATACTAACATAATAACTTTATTGCATATACAATTAAAATTAACATAATTAAACTTAACATAATGGAAAGATACAACGTTTTAAATTAAGAAGTGAAGTGAGAACGTGTGTTGCTTTCAAAACATTAAAATTAAACTTTGACAGCTGGATTCTATAGATGCTACAGAAATCTTATATACATATAAAGACACGAACAGCATCCCTTGCCCTTCGTTGGACTTTCAGATTAGAATGCAAAAATCTATTTCTGTTTTATTATACCTAGGCTTTGTAATACATAGACTCAGCCAAATTTCTGGGAATAGATATAAAAACAAATAATATGAAAATTTATTTATAAGAAACGTCAACGTTTTTACATTCAGCCATATTTAGTAAGCCCTTAGATGCGATAACGACACATAGTTTATAAAATAATCAGAAGTTGTCTGACATCAAATAAAGTACGTAAGGTTGTAGCCAACTATATCTGTCGAAACAAATTATTAAGACGCACATTCGAGCATGTCGAGCATTAGGGTTATGGAAAACGGATGAACATCGATTAAAGGTAAGTCTAACACCATTTTTCAAGCTTTTTCAAGTCTATTATGTCGTTCATGTGAAAAATTATCATGCAAAAGAATTTTAATTTTAATTTGGAATGCAAAATACAAAATCAGGAACTTTGAAGACATTAACTAAGGGGTCTAAGTTGCAGAATATTATCAATTTACAATCAAACAAGATAGAATGTTGTATTCGGACTTTTAGAACGCGTTGAAAATTCTTCCATTAAGCTGGTAAATATATTATGCAATATAGTGAATGGTTATTTATCCTACGTACAGTCGCTAAAAATGGTAGAACGGATTCCACTTACTTTTCCAATGAAATTCCAGATAGTTGACATAAATTTTTTTATAAAATTTCAGAGGCGTATCTGTTAATAATTAAAAGTTGTTACCTACCATGACTATGAGCCTAGTTGACAGCAAATAACGTCTCTTTCCTTATACTTGGTCTTCTTCCTGCAATTTTCGTCACAGTAAACGTTGCAACCAACGTCATAATTATAACATTTAATGTACACTTGATGGGCCAAAAATATGTCTAACCTTTGAAAATACGTTAAATAAAGTTTATACAATTTTCCTTAACAGGTATTCAATTTTCCTACAAAATCAGCATAAGCTAATGTAAATTCTTCGTAGTTAAATTAACAATAGCCCTGACTTGTTTTTATACGGCTTCATTTTTCAAAGATGGAAAGGAAGCCTCAACTATTAAGATGCTTACAATCAATGAATGTAATGTTTCCTCTGAGTAAATTGTTAGTTACAATATATGCATACAACACCCCGTATGACATGCTACAAATGAAAAACATATATTTTTTAATAAATTAAAAAGTTTTAAGAAAAATAAATCTGTTGCTTGGCGTCACATAATAAATTTTTCTTACATCTTCATAATGTGCTTACATGTACTGAAGAGTACTCTTGTCTTGTCTTTCTTTCCCTTTTTTTTTTTTGTGGTAATTTGGCGTATATGTTATAAGAAAATGATACTGCTTGAGTGTGCGCTTATGAGCGTGTGTATGTTTTCACTTATATGTGTAATTTAATTACAAAGTTTCCATCATTAATTTGGAGTTTAAGCAACTATTGGCGCAGTTATAACAGCTGTTGCTATGTTTGCAAGGGGAAAAACATCCTATCACTAGGATACGGAAAATGAAGGAAGAGAGAAAGGCCTTTGCACATAAAATTCTTCGCAAACAAAAAAGAAAATTTAAGAAAATTCATATAAAAGTTTCAAGTAGAAAGCGAAATTCAGTTAACTGTTTTTAGAATGTTTTTCTACCCATCACCGAAGGTTGAAAAAATGTTTGCAACGCCCAGAAGGAAGCATCAGACACAACGCAAATCTTGATCAGAATCAAATTCGAAATCGATTTAAGCATGTCTGTCTGTCCACTCGACGCCTGTGTAATGTCTGTTGTAAACACCCTCTTGGCCGCGAAAATTAAGCCAAATCGGTCGAAGGACACGCCCACAGCACCACGTAAACTGAGAACATTTCTGTTTTCCAAAGGGAATGGAAAATTGGGTTGTTCCTCACAACTGTAGCAAATAAATGTACAAAAATTTGATCACACATTCTATGGGCGTTGCTGTAGCATTTGTGCATAAAAATAGAAAAACATGTCCGTCTGTTCGTCTGTCCATCTGTCTGTATGCGCAACCGTGTAGTATGCGTGGTAAACACTCTCCCGTTAGCGAAAATGAAAATATGAGAATTTGGAATTGACCTAAGCCTTTCCAAGGACACGCCCACAACGCCCATGCGCCTATGGGACAAATACGTTTGTTTTAAAAATAGAAGATAGCTGCGCCCATACCATATTATAGAGCACGAAAATTTTGTTCTTCTACTTCTTTTGTCTTTGTCTAAAAATAACGGTGATGGGTATAAAAATTTCGGTCCCGACCGAATTTAATTACTTCTTACTTGTTTCTCCTAATACTCTATATAACGTTTAGTCATAGCCTTATTTTCCTGGTGTCTCCGCATTTTTAGTTCCCACATTTTGAATATTCCCTTAGCGTGTGTAGCACAAACTTTGATATTCTTTTAGAAATGATATTGCAAGGCGTTAACAGTTAGCAAGCAGTTTTCAAAACTAAAAATAAACTTAATATTCTATACATCTTATGTGAAGCGATTGATGTAATGTAACCAGCTGTTCATATGCTGTACATTTATTTTTTGTCATGTTTCTGCATGGTTCTATAAAACTACCTATCTGACTAAATGGAAGAAACTGTCGACAAAGACATGTTGATGTATCTTTTTAGAAAAAATAATTTTGCACACGTACGCTTATATTCTCATACGTACTCATATCAATAATGATGTCACGCTTTACATTAAAAATTTATGCATTAACATCTTTCAAATGTATATACATGTATATCCATATGTTTACCTACATATAGGTATACAAGTATGCCATGGTTATTCGAAAAGTTTGCGACGTAAGGAGGAAGAAAAAATTGAAGAACACTCCCCACAATGTCTTCATCATTTGATCTAAATCTTTTTTATCTTAATACAACAAACAAAGCGAACTTCTATTCACTTATTTCGGCCATTCCAACCATCGTCTTGTGTCTCAGTGTTTTTGTCCCACTGTGCCAAATGTGCGGTCAGCTTGCTCACGCCTAAACCTTAATTCTATATCGGACAAACACGTCCTTTGGATATATTCATAATATCTCTTACATACCTACCTTTAACTCAACGGTTGTCCAGCACCATTTGGTGAATTTGGCAGTTGATGATACCCTATTTTTTTCACTTTCGCAAGAACTCTCTTTCGGTCACTTATTCGAACGATTATTAAAAAGAAAAATTGCGCATCCAAAACGCGCAACTACGCGCAAAACGAAATCTTGATGAATACTTATCGCTCACAGATCACGCATCACTCAGTCAGTCTTCCGTCCGACAAATATGCAGCACCACATTTGACAGACCCGTATGATTTCTGGATATATTTCCCAACACGTGTAGCTAAATCGTGCAAGCTTCCTATTCAGGTCGGAAACTTTTCAAACAACCTATATATAAAATCTCATATGACAGGCATTCCATGCGTGCATCTGTCAGTGTGCGTTCATCTCTAGTTTTCCATCCTTACCATCAATTCTCACACACAATAGATGGAAGCAAAGTAGGAATTCCTTTTACAAGACAAAGTTATTGAGAAACATTTTGCATAGCATAATCTTGATAAAAAAAAAGTTGTGGAATCCTTTTAAAAATCATTTTATTTTACTTCTAAATTCTATGTGCTTGTCTCTGCAAAAGGAAACAGTAATAATACTGTGTAATATTTTGTTAATTGTATCAAATACTGAAAATACCTTTGAAAGTTTAATTATAGAATTGGATATAATAATATTCTCCTATTACTTGAGGCATGAAAATTTATTTTACTGACGTGAATAGCAGAACAGGCGAAACCTTATGTGTCTGCTGAAAATCTCATTACGTTGACTAAGCTTTAAAAGAAAAAAATCGTTTTTGTTGAAATAATTAAAAAACTGCCTAGAAATAAATATTTATGGAATTTGTGCAAATTACCGACCATACCGAAAGGAGAGAGAAAGGAATAAGAAAATTGTGTTTGCATTCGTGGAAATCTTTAATTGTCGCCCCTTTCAACTTCTACTTCGTCAGCGGGTCGAGTGGGACATATTCTAAAGCGATCTATTACACGCATCCGAGAAACGTTTGTCATAAATTTCAGATCAGTATCTCTAGTAGACGTTTGCAACGCCCAGAAGAAAGCTGCAGAGACCTCAGACACATTCTTGATCATAAATTCTGAATCGATTTATGCATATCCCTCTGTTCGTCTGTGTAACGTTTGTCGTAAACACTCCCCTGGTCGCGAAAATGAAACCATCGACCTCAAATTTAGGCCGAAAAAGTGGAAGTGCTTGCACGCAGGCTGGTATTGAAAATGAGCCAAATCGGTCGAAGGACACGCCTACAGTACTAGGTAAACTGAGAACACTTCGATATTTCAAACGGAATAAAAAATTGGTTTTTTGCTTATTGCTCCTAACCTAAAGCAGATAAATGTACAAAATTTTGAACGTCTATTCTAAAGGCGATGCGGTAGTACCTAAACAAAAACCGCTTCAAC